>JACXGM010003330.1:5677-19265 GCA_016801145.1 Umbra pygmaea
TGTGTGTGTGTGTGTGTGTGTGTGTGTGTGTGTGTGTGTGTGTGTGTGTGTGTGTGTGTGTGTGTGTGTGTGTGTGTGTGTGTGTGTGTGTGTGTGTGTGTGTGTGTGTGTGTGTGTGTGTGTGTGTGTGTGTGTGTGTGTGTGTGTGTGTGTGTGTGTGTGTGTGTGTGTGTGTGTGTGTGTGTGTGTGTGTGTGGTTGTGGGTGGGTGTGTGTGTGGTCGTGGGTGGTTGTGTGTGTGTGAACCCTCGAATACCTCTAGAGACTCGACCTTGAAGGAGCTTTGAAGATAACACAACCTCAGCCACCAGCTTAGCATTAGTTCTGGTAGCAGACTCAGTTCCTGTTTCCGCGCCTGGCAAGCAGATCCTTTCTCCTGCTAGTCCACGCTGACTTCAGTGCACTTTAAACAGCTGGACTTCCCAGGGAGTCTAATGTCCCTGGCAGCTTGTCTCTCTCAGAATCCCACTGATAAGGTAATTGCTTTAATGGATTTAAATGGGGATTACAGCTCCCCACAGCCTAATGAGTGGGTACTGTAGGTAGCAAGCAGTTCAGCTCTGGTAATGTTCTGACCTTTTTTAAGATTTCCAAAAGTTGTTCTGCTTGGAATGACGTCTGTGCTGAAGTGATTTAGTTATATAAACAGGGTTTGGGGGGAAGACATTACAAGGGTTACTGCCCATGTTCATGTTCAACACAGGAGAGAGTATTGGAAGAGGTTCTCATGATGGTGACAACCAGGCCAGGAAGGTTGATTTGCTTCCTGGAGTCACTGTTCCCTAAATGAAGGGATGGAAGATTTTCTAAATGGCGTATTGAATAATGAGACTACAGTGATGGTTGTCAAGGGGCAGTGGACTCAAAAAGGAGATTTATTCTGGAACACTTTGAGAGTGGATTATCTTATTAGATGTTGGTATAAATAGTGAATTTTTATAGCATGAACTAACTTTTGTAACATATTCTTGGTCGGTTTTTGATTTAAGAGGATTATACAGTCAAGACAAGTTATTTCCAATACAGATGACATCAGTCTAAAAATACATTGTCATTATCAGATACAGTACGTTCTATTCAATGTATTCTCACAGCAAACTCATTAAGTTGAGCTTTACTTTGGATGTTGACTTGTTTCTTAGTGTTTCTTAAAATGGTTTCCTTTGGTTTAGAACGAATCAACAACAGGACAGAGTAGTTCTTTTCACAGTAGAATTCACAGCCAATAACACTCAATATCATACAGCACTATTGGGATCTTGATGAATGCATGAGAGGGTAGTTGAACTTCCCCCTGGATAGTACTGTTAATAGTGATGAACAGAGTACTGGTAATAATGATGAATAGGGCAATTTGGACCGATCACACAATGTGGAGAAAGATCACGAGATGACAAGACAAAGAAAGGGCAGAATGAGACACAAATTTAAGCATTTTCTGTATTCCATCACCATCTGTGCTCTGCTGCTAATTCCCCAGCCACCCAGTCCATGTGTGAAGAGGCCACACTGCTGGGTTAGAGGAGGGTCACTGATAACCACTTCTCTGGAGAGCCTCTCCAGCTCTCTTTATCTGAAGCTTTCAATATGACTGTCTACCTGACTGGGAGCCAAGCATGATGGTGCAGGACGAACGGTAATTATGATTGGCCAATTTGCTGTGGTTAGTATGTGCCGCCACCCGGTGAGAGGGGAAGGGTTGGGGCGTGTTTGGAGGACGAGAAGAAGGGGGAAGTCGAAATGATGCCAGGAGTGGGAGGCGACATCATGGCACCCTTGTCATGGTGACGGCGTTTCCAGGCAGGGTAGGGTGACTGATGTGCCTGGACAGGGCTCGGTAAGTCTCTGTTTCAGAACTCCAGTAATACAGAAGAAGACCAGAATGAGGCCTGAGGTGCAGGTATGGAGTTACAGAATTGTTATATAACACACCTTCTGCTGTCTCAGATAATACACAGGTTCTGCTGGCATAATTACTGGGTTCTGATGTAGACTAATGTCACTATTGGGTGTTGGTGCAACCAAGGTGCTGCACCACAGGGCATTTCAGCCCTGACTCATATGTTCATATGTCTTTTCATATCTCCTGGTCATGTAGCGTTGCATCATTTCTGGCCCTTGATATTTGACTTTCAGTGTTTCTCCTCCGCTGCACTATGCTGATGTAAGCTCTTAAACCAGACTCGTGGCCATCTGGATTAGCATTAACCTAGAACTTCCTTTTACCAAGGCAAGTAAACATAGGATTTATGGAAGGTTTAACATGGTCAGCTTTATCCCGATCCTGGAGTTATTACTGAAACAATGTTAAGCTGGGTTGTGTCATCAGTGGTACTTTCAAATGTGCATTGTAGGGTGGCACGTGTCCCAACAGTTAGATCTTGCTGTTAACCAAAAGAGCTTCTTAATCAAGTTTCTGAGCTGGCAAGGCAAAACAAAGTTAGCTTTTATGGTAACAAGAAAATGTACCTCCATTCCTACTGTAAGTTGCAATAGTCCTTCCCAGGGTTAGGATTTTCAAAAGAGTGTGGGAGTTCTACCTTTGACTGCTGACCTGTGCTGCTTTCATTAAATCTGTTGATTAAACAGTTGTACAGTTCCTGTACCATGATGTTAACACCACATACCATAATCCATTCAAGTATATGAAAGTAGCAAATCCTAGGTAAAAGGTTAGTGGAAAACCCATCTCAGGCTTTGAAATAGCCCTTGATTTAGTAAAAATTCTGCAGGACAATTGTACACATTTAAAGGGAAAAATCTACCCAGAATGGCATTCCAAGAGGAGTTGAGTTTTCCTGAAAGATTCCGTCTAGGTCATGAATATGCGTACCGGATAAAAGATTTGAAACTTGCAATCTATTCATTAATTCTGACAAATCAAATGAGCTTCAGCAATTTTGACAAAATGTATCGATATATATTTGACCTATTTAAGACTGTACAATAGGTTAAACTTTAACTTTCATGTAGGCTCTGCTGCTCACCTGCAATAAAGTCTTAATATTCTAATAACTTTTAATAGAAAAATGGAAGTAACACATTTTTTTTCCGTGAAAGCTGACATTCTGATGAAGGGAACAATGTATGCCATGTTGACTTTTGCATTATACTGCCTCGGCACCATCATTGCAAAGATATCAGGATTGACTGCTCCCTTTTCCAGGATGGTGCTTACACCTCTTACAATAAATGTAGATCAAATATTTCTTCCCCAATCACAGACAAAATTTTCCACTTAATTGTTTTGATATTAGAAACAGTGGAAATCTTTGCCTCCATTGAGGATTTATGCCTTCGTATTAAAATTAGATAACATTTCAATATAGCACAACAACAAACTTGTCCTTTTTATGCATTTTTTATGAAAATAAATCATGTGATTTTACTGTTTTCTTACTGATGTGAAGTCTCCAATTGAGACTTTGAAGTAGTCAACTACTCAAACATTTCAAATTTGGTGTAGAAATCCAACTTCCGAATATACTTTTGTGATATTTAGCATAAATAATACACAGATTCAACAGGTGTTTTTTGTAAACTTAATGTTTATTTTACTACATTACCACTGATGTGAGTGTCTCAAAGTGTGTCTACTCATCAGATTGTGGTAGCAGATTGTCCTGAACCCATAGAGCTATTTTACAGAAATGCCTGCGGAAGCCTTTTTGTCAAGATAGGGACAAATGGCTGAAAACCTCAGACCTTTTTGGGCTTTAAAGACGCTGTAAAAACAATCTGTGAAAAAACTGTAAAAAGTAAATTACCGGTACTTTTTACTGTTTTTTTCACAGATCTCTTTTTACAGTGCAGGAACCACCAAGTTTTGGTTTGAACATTTTATAGAACACGCGACAACTTATGTCTTGTAATTAGGTTATGTGCCTCTCTGCTAGGGCTGAACATTTTGGGGAAAATATCTCATTGTGATTTTTCTAACAGATATTGCGATTGTGATTTGATTTGGGATTTAATGTTTTTATGTCAAGCTTCAATTCGATATTCACTGTGTAATAGATTTAAAACATGATATGTATTACATACAATTCAAATAATACATATATAATAACTACAAACGTGCATTAGAATGTAAACCTATGTGCTGTGTATGAATATATCCTTCCTAGGTTGGCACTGTTATTTGACCCCTGTTTACTGTAGACACTTTGTAGAACAATCTTTTCTAAAAGAAATATTGTAGTTGTTCAGTGGATAAGTAACCCCTTTTTTGTATAGAAACTTGCTGTCTTGGAATAATGTTGTTTTGATATTGTTATATTTCTTTTATGTCACAACATGCAGGTTTTACTCCATAGTTGCCTTACTCATTTAGTTCAGATTTTCTAATTTTCTATTCCTATCATTTGTAACCATATCAACCATATGAAAGTCCTGTTAAGAGATTTCTATCAGAATGTTTTACTGGATTTGTTCCAATTTGAATCCTATACAAAAGGCAAAAAATGCACAAAATAGCTTATTAAAACAGTTTAAATTTCATATGAGTCCTATGAGATCCTATTATGATAGAAAATCATAAAGGACTGTTTTACTAGGGGTGTATGTCTTATACATTGTTTTTACTTTCTCCCGTCTTGTTGTCATGTACATAATATAACTTACAGATGTAGTTAGCTATGAGTTTAGCTATCAGGTGAAAAGCCTCGTCTGACTTTGAAGTGCAACGTCACTTTACAAAAGCTAAATCACTACTTTCCATGACCACATTGATTGGTTAAGAGGGCAGTGCGCACTGTTCCTCGTGCATGCAGGCACAACAAGCTCAATTAAGAACAGTGTCATGAAGACAGATTATCTGTAAGTGACTAGCAAATGCAAGTCCTGTGTCAAACAAAATGTTCAAGTTTTCTAGGCTGCCTTGCACTTTACCTTATTTTGATGCACATATGTGGTCTCAAATCCAAAGTACTGACACACAAAATGCTGCTTTTTCTCAGGACTAAAATCCAACTCTTTTCTCACCACAAATGTAATGTTTTATTTTGCCTGTCATGTTTGTTGTTGTTGGGCATACATGCAGTCACCTTGGGCAACTTTGGATTGGTGAGCACGACTTCATCACAAGGAGGAATGTGTGAATTTGTAAAACATTTACACGACAGTTAAAACCTTGACCGAACGCGCAAAATAATTTCAGCCTTTGCAGGTCGTTAATCGCATTGTTTCAAATTGTGATTTTGATTTGAAATATTTTAATCGTTCAGCCCTACTCTGGAGTGACTTCCTGTAAATGGAAACAGAAACAAACAGTTAGAGGCAGGTGTGGTGGGTGGGTACCAACTGCATGCTAATGTGACCAGCATGCAATAGACTGAGTACACCTGAACGACGTACATAGGCTCCAGTTTTATACTGGGTGTTTCTGAAATGTTCACGATGTCAGCTGATGCTGACAGCCAAGCACAACAACCACAAAGGGAGTAAACAAAGCGTTGTATCAAAAAAAATAAAGTTAATGGTTCTATTATCCTTAAGCAGGTCATTGCACAAAACACCTTTAACTTGTAAAATTACAGTCAAATAAATTGAGAGGGCAGTGTTGTGATCCTTTATTTATCAAATTGCTTTCAGCTACATTATTAAAAGTATATTTTAACTGGAAGTTAATGTATAATCCATTAAGCTACTCACTGATCCTGTTAAACATCAGTAATGTAGAGCCAGATGAGCCATTCGTTTTAAGCATTTTGAGTCATGTCATACTGGTGAAAGGTTGCCACTGCTAGTTTTCAGAACACACCAGACGGTGTGTAACACACAGCCTTCTGATAGGAGAAGCTAGATGTGAGCTAGCTCTGACAGGTGAACTAGATCTGATATTGCTGAGATACAAGCTGATTGAACATTGGAATGGTTTCTAGAGGGGCGATGGGCGTACATGAAGACAGTATCGTCTCTGCAGGATCCACTCCATGTCCTTCATAGCGTTTTCATCCTTTAGCTCCTTCTCTCTAACCTTCTCTGCTTGACCGCTCACTGCTTCTCTCCTACTTTAGTCCCTTGTCATTCACATGATCTCATCCCTTGTTTGTCTCTCTTTTCTTCACTCTCCCTTCTATCTGGCTGGTAGCCAGCAGCCAGTTGAATTACCTGGGGCCTGTTCTGTTATCGTGGGAAGCATTATTCATGCTGAGCTACAGTTGCATGGCTACCTGATCCCTTTGTTGGGTATTTATAGCTAACTTTAGGGAAGGCGACCCAGCGGCGTTCAGCCTGTGGTGGGGGGGAGAGCACCTAGTCCTAGTAGCTGTATTTAACCACCTCACATTGAGCTGTCATCCTGACCTGCAGCTTCAACTTCAGCTTCTCAGAGCACTCTGGTTTAAGGTAGTATAGAGCAGTCGTATGTAGTATAGAGCAGTCGTATGTAGTATAGAGCAGTCATATGTAGTATAGAGCAGTCGTATGTAGTATAGAGCAGTCGTATGTAGTATAGAGCAGTTGTATGTAGTATAGAGCAGTCGTATGTAGTATAGAGCAGTTGTATGTAGTGTAGAGCAGTTGTACATAGTGTAGATCAGTCTTATGTAGTGTAGATCAGTCGTACGTAGTGTAGATCTGTCGTACGTAGTGTAGATCAGTCGTACGTAGTGTAGAGCAGTCGTATGTGGTATAGAGCAGTCGTAGGTAGTATAGAACAGTTGTATGTAGTATAGAGCATTCGTAGGTAGTATAGAGCAGTCATATGTAGTATAGAGCAGTCGTATGTAGTATAGAGCAGTCGTATGTAGTATAGAGCAGTTGTATGTAGTATAGAGCAGTTGTACATAGTGTAGATCAGTCGTATGTAGTGTAGATCTGTCGTACATAGTGTAGATCAGTCGTACGTAGTATAGAGCAGTCGTATGTGGTATAGAGCAGTCGTAGGTAGTATAGAGCAGTTGTATGTAGTATAGAGCATTCGTGTGTAGTATAGAGCAGTCATGTGTAGTAAGGAGCAGTCGTATGTAGTATAGAGCAGTCATGTGTAGTATAGAGCAGTTGTATGTAGTGTAGAGCAGTTGTATGTAATATAGATCAGTCGTATGTAGTATAGAGCAGTCATACATTATCTCACAATAGTAAGTACAACCCTCACATTTTTGTAAATATGATTCTAAATTTTCATGTGACAACACTGAAGAAATTACACTTTGCCACAAAGTAGTGAGTGTAAACCTTGTATAACGGTGTAAATTTGCTGTCCCCTCAAAATAACTCAACACACAGCAAGGAAGGTCTAAATCGCTGGCAACAAAAGTGAGTACACCCCTGAGTAAAATTGTCCAAATTGGGCCCAATTATTCATGTGACTTCTTAGTTTTACAAGGTCTCAGGTGTGAATGGGGAGCAGGTGTGTTAAAGGTACAATATGTAGTTTTCCAAAACAATAACAAAAGATGTACTTTGCATTAATAAAGCAAACATCACTATACCTTTATTATATACAATTATATATATTTCTTAGTTGTGTACTTACATTAACCTAAATGTTTCCACCAACTTTCAAATCCAGAGAAATTTGTGATATAATTCGAAGACACAGGACGTTTTGTCTTCCGTCAATGGCGTCATATAACCTTTGACTGCGCTGGTTGCTCTAAGTTTCAGGGAACCGCCAAACATAACGTGAAAAAAGTTATAATATTTTTAACAATACATTACTTTGTCAGTGAAATTTTTTCTGCCGGAGACGCTAGATTGGAAGGTTGTTATTGACGACGATAACAAAACCCTTGATCCCACGCTACTTCCAAGTCATCCAAAAACATATTTTGCTATTGATTTGATTGAGAGCCCCCTTGCGGCCAAAAACGACATATTGTACGTTTAAATTTGGTGTCATTGCTCTCAGACTCCCTCATACTGGTCACTGGAAGTTCAACATGGCACCTCAGGGCAAAGAACTCTCTGCGGATCTGAAAAAAAAATTGTTGCTCAACATTTAGATGGCCTAGGCTATAAGAAGATTGCCCAGCTGCAGCATGGTGGCCAAGACCATACAGCGGTTTAACAGGACAGGATCCACTCAGAACAGACCTCACCATGGTCGACCAAAGAAATTGAGTGCACATGGTCAGCGTCAGATCCAGAGGTTGTCTTTGGGAAATAGACGTATGAGTGCTTCCAGCATTGCTGCAGAGGTTGAAGGGGTGGGGGTTAGTGCTCAGACCATACGCCACGCACTGCATTAAATTGGTCTGCATGGCTGTCGTCCCAGAAGGAAGCCTCTTTAAAAGATGATGCACAAGAAAGCCTGCAAACAGTTTGCTGAAGACAAGCTGACTAAGGACATGGATTACTTGAACCATGTCCTGTGGTCTGATGAGACCAAGGTAAACTTATTTGGTTCAAATGTTTTCAAGCGTGTGTGGCGGCAACCAGGTGAGGAGTACAAAGACAAGTGTGTTTTGCCTACAGTCAAGCATGGTGATGGGTATGTCATTATCTGGGCCTGCAGGAGCTACAGTTCATTGAGGGAACCAAGAATGCCAACATGTACTGTGACATACTGAAGCAGAGCATGATCCCCTCCCTTCGGAGACTGGGCTGCAGGGCAGTATTCCAACATCATAACGACACCAAACACACCTCCAAGAAGACCCATGCCTTGCTATAGAAGCTGAGGGTAAAAGTGACGGACTGGCCAAGCATGTCTCCAGACCTAAACCCTATTGAGCATCTGTAGGGCATCCTCAAACGGAAGGTGGAGGGACACAAGGACACTAACATCCACGTGATGTCGTCATGGGGGAGTGGAAGAGAACTCCAGTGGCAATCAGTGAAACTCTGGGGAACTTCATGCCCAAGAGGGTTAAGGCAGTGCTGGAAAATAATGGTGGCCACAAGAAATATTGACACTTTTGACATTTTCACTTAGGGGTGTACTCACTTTTGTTGCCAGTGCTTTAGACCTTAATGGCTGTGTGTTCTGTTATTTTGAGGGGACAGCTAACACTTAATGGAGAGATCATCAAAAAATGATTTGGGTGAGAATGATAAATAGAGATGAGAAACCTGGTCAGTTAGGTGTTACCCATAAAAGTAACAACAAAACACACTACGTTGAGAAGAGAAGTGATCTCAGAGGAAATCAGGACGAGGGTAGTGAAGAAACATCTGTCTGTGGAATGCTATAAAACCATCTGAAAAAAAAATTCATCAGTCCACTGTGATGCAAATAATATACATACAGTGCCTTGCGAAAGTATTCGGCCCCCTTGAACTTTTCAACCTTTTGCCACATTTCAGGTTTCAAACATAAAGATATGAAACTGTAATTTTTTGTGAAGAATCAACAACAAGTGGGACACAATCATGAAGTGGAACAAAATTTATTGGATATTTCAAACTTTTTTAACAAATAAAAAACTGAAAATTTGGAAGTGAAGAATTATTCAGCCCCCTTAAGTTAATACTTTGTAGTGCCACCTTTTGCTGCGATTACAGCTGTATGTCACTTGGGGTATGTCTCTATCAGTTTTGCACATCGAGAGACTGAAGTTTTTCCCATTCCTCATTGCAAAACAGCTCGAGCTCAGTAAAGTTGGATGGAGAGCGTTTGTGACCAGCAGTTTTCAGTTCTTTCCACAGATTCTCGATTGGATTCAGGTCTGGACCTTGACTTGGCCATTCTAACACCTGGATATGTTTATTTGTGAACCATTCCATTGTAGATTTTGCTTTATGTTTTGGATCATTGTCTTGTTGGAAGACAAATCTCCATCCCAGTCTCAGATCTTTTGCAGACTCCATCAGGTTTTCTTCCAGAATGGTCCTGTATTTGGCTCCATCAATCTTCCCATCAATTTTAGCCATCTTCCCTGTCCCTGCTGAAGAAAAGCAGGCCCAAACCATAATGCTGCCACCGCCATGTTTGACAGTGGGGATGGTGTGTTCAGGGTGATGAGCTGTGTTGCTTTTACGCCAAACATAGTGTTGTGCATTGTTGCTAAAAAGTTCGATTTTGGTTTCATCTGACCAGAGCACCTTCTTCCACATGTTTGGTGTGTCTTCCTGGTGGCTTGTGGCAAACTTTATACAACACTTTTTATGGATATCTTTCAGAAATGGCTTTCTTCTTGCCACTCTTCCATAAAGGCCAGATTTGTGCAGTATACGACTGATTGTTGTCCTATGGACAGACTCGACCACCTCAGCTGTAGATCTCTGCAGTCCATCCAGAGTGATCATGGGCCTCTTGGCTGCATCTCTGATCAGTCTTCTCCTTGTTTGAGCTGAAAGTTTAGAGGGACGGCCAGGTCTTGGTAGATTTGCTGTGGTCTGATACTCCTTCCATTTCAATATTATCGCTTGCACAGTGCTCCTTGGAATGTTTAAAGCTTGGGAAATCTTTCTGTATCCTATCCAAATCCGGCTTTAAACTTCTCCACAACAGTATCTCAGACCTGCCTGGTTTGTTCCTTGTTCTTCATGATGCTCTCCATGCTTTCAACGGACCTCTGAGACTATCACAGAGCAGGTGCATTTATACGGAGACTTGATTACACACAGGTGGATTCTATTTATCATCATTAGTCATTTAGGTCAATATTGGATCATTCAGAGATCCTCACTGAACTTCTGGAGAGAGTTTGCTTTACTGAAAATAAAGGGGCCGAATAATTTTGCTCGCCCTATTTGTCACTTGATGATTTGTTAAAAAAGTTTGAAATATCCAATAAATTTCGTTCCACTTCATGATTGTGTCCCACTTGTTGTTGATTCTTCACAAAAAATTACAGTTTCATATTTTTATGTTTGACGCCTGAAATGTGGCAAAAGGTTGAAAAGTTCAAGGGGGCCAAATTCTTTCGTAAGGCACTGTATGAAGAGCATTTAACATGGCTGCAACTCTGCCTAGAAGTGACCTAGAAGAAATATCATCAAAAAGGTAAATGACGATGGAAACTGGTGAGTTGTAGAACTCCATTGCTTCATCTCATGTAATTGTGCATGTTACAACAATATGAACAATGAATTGAAATGGCATTCATGGGATGAGTGCTAGGAAGAAGCATCTGCTGTCAAAAAAGAACCAACATGCCAATTTTAAATTTGCCAGAGACCACCTGGACAAATCGGATGGTTTCTGGAAGTCCATTCCTTGGACAGATCAAATTAGATTTTTTTGGGTGAAAACCAAACAGTCTAAAACCAAAATATCATTATCTCCACAGTCAAGTATGGCGGTCGTACTGTCAAGATCTGGGACGGCTTTTGCTCCTTTGGACCTAAATGACTGCATATCATTAAAGCAAACCATAAATTCAGAGGTATAGCAGGAGACTCTTGAAAGAACAAGGAGCTAAAGCTGGGTAGAAAACAAAACAATGACCAAAAGCATTCAATGAAATCTATCAGTGGCTCAGGAGAAAGAAGATTTGTGTTTTCTATTGACCTTAATCCATTTGAGATGCTGTGGCAGGACCTTAAATGGGCAGTACATGATGTAGGGACGAGTTGGCAAAACTCAATTCATAACAGATTCCAGAGAGAGATTAGTGGATAGGAGATGTTTCTCCAAGTTATTGCTGCTAATGAAGGAGTCACAATCTATTGAAAGGGTTCACATGCTGTTGAGTCACTTGTCATATGTTTTATGTCCTTTAATTGGAATGTCTGTATTACAAATGGGAGTTTAGGTTAAATTTATTAGAATTCTATTAGTATTTTTTTATATATTATAACAGAAATTATGACCATCTCTGTAGAGTTTACAAATGTTTTAGCTGCACTGTACACTCACCTAAAGGATTATTAGGAACACCCGTTCAATTTCGCCTTAATGCAATGATCTACTCAACCAATCACATTGCAGTTGCTTCAATGCATTTAGGGGTGTGGTCCTAGTCAAGACAATCTCCTGAACTCCAAACTGAATGTCAGAATGGGAAAGGTGATTTAAGCAATTTTGAGCGTGGCATGGTTGTTGGTGCCAGACCGGCCGGTCTGAGCATTTCACAATCTGCTCAGTTACTGGGATTTTCACGCACAACCATTTCTAGGGTTTACAAAGAATGGTGTGAAAAGGGAAAAACATCCAGTGTGTGGCAGTCCTGTGGGCCTTGTTGATGCTAGAGGTCAGAGGAGAATGGGCAGACTGCTTCAAGCTGATAGAAGGGCAACTTTGACTGAAATAACCATTCGTTACAACCAAGGTATGCAGCAAAGCATTTGTGATACCACAACACGCACAACCTTGAGGCGGATGGGCTACAACAGCAGAAGACCACACCGGGTACCACTCATCTCCACTACAAATAGGAATAATAGGCTTCAGTTTGCAATAGCACACCAAAATTGCATGGTTGAAGACTGGAAAAATGTTGCCTGGTCTGATGAGTCTTGATTTCTCTTGAGACATTCAGATAGTAGAATCAGAATTTGGCGTAAACAGAATGAGAACATGGATCCATCATGCCTTGTTACCACGGTGCAGGCTGGTGGTGGTGGTGTAATGGTTTGGGGCATGTTTTCTTGGCACACTTTAGGCACCTTAGTGCCATTTGGGCATTGTTTAAATGCCACGGCCTACCTGAGCATTGTTTCTGACCATGTCCATCCCTTTATGGCCACCATGTACCCATCCTCTGACAACTACTTCCAGCAGGATAATGCACCATGTCGCAAAGCTCGAATCATTTCAAATTGGGTACTTGAACATGACAATGAGTTCACTGTACTAAAATGGCCCCCACAGTCACCAGATCTCAACCCAATAGAGCATCTTTGGGATGTGCCGGAACGATAGCTTCGTGCCCTGGATGTGCATCCCACAAATCTCCATCAACTGCAAGATGCTATCCTATCAATATGGGCCAACATTTCTAAAGAATGCTTTCAGTACCTCGTTGAATCAATGACACATAGAAATAAGGCAGTTCTGAAGGCGAAAGGGGGTCAAACACAGTATTAGTATGGTGTTCCTAATAATCCTTTAGGTGAGTGTATGTAAATTACAGCCAATGTAATTTAATGTATATACAAAACGATTGCCTGTTAACAGATGGAAATAATCAATCTGGATTGATAGTTTCCAACTATTAATGGCCATGTGTTCATAAATTACTTTCTGTTAATAGTTTTAAGGACCTGTCTATAGAATGATGGAAATTGTACAGGAAATTTCTCTTTTAATATCATTTTACAGGTTTATTTCTTACAGTGTAGACTTTGGGTTAATTTGGGAAAACGGACAGTTCACACCGCCATATGGCAATCATGTTTTGTGATCTTCATTCAGGTTAGGTGGCTTTTCCCCCAGGCTAATTTTGAAGAGAGGAAGACGCAGGCAAGCAGAATGGATGTAGACTCTGGTAGTTTTATTTGTAGTTATCCGGGAACAGGAATGAGCAAGTTGCAGGGTACACAGGAATAGCTAGGAGCATACCTATAGCCATCGGAGTCAGTTTTCACAACTGCTGCCTATGTTGCAGGGTAAGGCCTAGTCGAATGCTAAATGCATATACAGAGGTATAACTAACACTTAAACTCTCTAGCATATAAACAGACATTGGCGACTCACTTCTCACAAGTAAATGCTCCTGGAATGACAGTAGACAAAATACACAGCGAACTCCGACTGA
>JACXGM010003330.1:19365-42647 GCA_016801145.1 Umbra pygmaea
GGTTTCACAGCGATGCCATAGAATAACCTTTTTTGGTTCCCCAAAGAACCTTTCACTGAATGGTTCCTTGAAGAACCTATTTTTTCTTAGTGCCATTAAGAAATGTGAAAATAATGCATAACTGCCCAATACTAAACATGTTGCCTTTTATGTTACTAATATAAGTTTAAATATTTTTTGTAGTCTAATTAACATAGGACGCCTAAATCTATTCATAGCGGTCAGTGCAGAGATTGTGACACGCCACCACAAATAAATCAATGTATGGGAAATGAAAAATTTACTCAAAAAATGTAAGGTCACATGAGATTGATGGTGAAAAACCATTTTATAATCTAAAGTTCCTTTTGGCGCTACAAAGAACCTTTTGTGCAATGGAAAGGTTCTTTAGATGTTAAAGGTTTTTCAAGGAACCATATACCCCAACACAGAAACTTTGAAGAACCTTTATTTTTAAGAGTGTAGTTAATAATCCACACCGCTTCCCTAGTTGGGGATGTATATATACCAGAGCTCCACGGAACAAACAAGATGTTCCCAATATGCAATAAACCGATATATACAGCTTTACTTGACAGGACTCTAACTCCCAGTAACCCCAACTAGGGAAGGGGCGTGGTCAACCCCTAAAGGAAATAGTTACACATACAAGAAGGAGAACTAGAAACACCATGCTATTGCACTGAACCTACTTAGAAACAATACATTGAATTACATGGAACTCAAATAATGTAGTGACTGAACGATTCTGGAATAACTAAACATATACAGGTCACTAACAAGGAAGGAGTCCATGTCTCAGTTCATGGTACGCCAGCCTATCCTGGGCTGAACGTTACAGATTTAGCACATGGCTTGTGTAGATACATTTTACATAGTCTCATCTTTAAGTGATACAGTGATGATATTTTGTAATTCAAACTACTGAAACCATAGATCCATATTTGTGTACAGAAAATGACTAATGTCTCTGTTTATTAACACCTCATTGAGCAATTACGAAATAAAATGTTACTTTGATACTCCTCAATTATATTTTCAATTAACCCTGTTTGGGAAAGCATGGCATATTTTACAATTGAACAAACACATTTATTAGCAGCGAATTACAGTACTATGACATGACTGTGGCATGGTCTATGAAGTGAACTATGGAGGACCACTCAACAGAAACCCTGATACTCAAATGTCTCAGCATGACGTTGGCCTAGTTCCGGCTAACAGCAACAACATCCACCCATTTGTTCTTAATATCCAGTAGAGGACTGAGTGATTGGGGATGACAGAATATTCACCACTATTTTCTTCAAATGTGTCTGAAGGCTTATTTTTCATTCTGTCAGTTGTGGGGGATGAATGGGGTGCTGTTTATTTGCTTGTATAACAGAGCGACAGGGCTCCTTGGAGGCGTGCTTACATTGTGTTGCTGCATGCTTGAACAGCCCAGTGCCACCACACTCCACAAATCTCAGATGGCACACCGTCAATACTGCTCACTCTAATGAGAATCAGCCCTGCTAGGCTCTGCCTTCTCTTTAGTAGGAACATAGACAACACAAAACTCCCCAGAGCTCTTCGTGCTGAAATAGGTTCTCAGCCTGTCACTGGTAACAAAAAGAAGTACCTCTGGGGTGGCTCAGAAACCGTGTGGCCCTGGTCACAAAAAGATGTTCCTCTGGGGTGTGTCAGGAACCGCCTGGCCCTGGTCACAAAAAGATGTTCCTCTGGAGTGTGTCAGGAACCGCGTGGCCCTGGTCACAAAAAGATGTTCCTCTGCGGTGTGGCAAGAACCGTGTGGCCCTGGTCACAAAAAGATGTTCCCCTGGGGTGTGTAAGGAACCGCGTGGCCCTGGTCACAAAAAGATGTTCCTCTGGGGTGTGTCAGGAACCGTGTGGCCATGGTCACAAAGGATGTTCCTCTGGGGTGTCTCAGGAACAATGTGGCCCTGGTCACCAAGCTGTTTTCCGCTGAGGTGGCTCTTGAACGGTGTGGCCCTGGTCACCAAGCTGTTTTCCGCTGGGGTGGCTCATGAACGGTGTGGCCCTGGTCTCCAAGTTGTTCTGCTGGGGTGGCTCATGAACGGTGTGGCCCTGGTCACCAAGCTGTTCCACTGGGTGGCTCAGGTACTGAGACATGAGCCCAAAATCCGCCTGCCTCACTAGACCAGCCACTCCATATACACACTGTGACCAACCTACAGCATGTTACACATTATACCATGTGGTGGATATTGATCAGCAGTACACACTCCCTTCTCACAACAGCAGATATCTAAGTTGTTCTAACACTGTACCTTGAAGTCATTATTGGACTTTCTCTCTAAGCAAGCAGCTCTCTTACTCATCGAGAGCAGGGTCAAGCTAGAGCAACTGCAAAGTCATGAGGTTATATTGCTCTCCTCCTACTACCATGCTCAAACTTCACCATGAAAACAAAATTGGTGATCCCCATTTGCTTGAGTTACATGATATATACATTTCATGTGATGTCTATTGCTAGGTTTCAAGCTTAACTTTCCACTACCAGAGATGAGGAGAATGCCAGCTTGCGGGCATACTGTCGTATGTAATGAAGCATGGCAAAGTAACGAACTAATATAAGAAAACTGATGTGCCACAGGGTCTTGCCTCTACCCTGTGGCCATTCCAAGACAATGCATATAAAAACTCCATAATCATATACAGACTTCCTATTGTCATTGTGTTCCAATTGCTCACAGATTTTCCCAATTCCACTCATTAGCATTTGTATTTAAACTCTGATTCCCATTGTTTTTGTCTTCCATTGAATGTGGGAAGTTCATCAGTTTTGCTGCCTTTATGTTTATTGTTTAGTCAATATTAAAGGTACAAAACTCTGCACCTGCGTCCTCCTCATTACCATCAGCTACACGTTGACAGAATGGAAGGGCAAATTAGAAGCAGCAAATTACTATTGATGACGTAGGACCCTAAAGAGGGAATTTGCTTCAAATAGCAGAGAATATCTGTGAGGCTGCACGATGATGTTGTAGGTTTTTGGAGGTGGTTGTAGGCTGTTTTTGACCATTCTCACCATCCTTCGCCTTTGCCTTTCTGATATTTTAATTGGCCTGCCACTTCTGGCCTTAACAATAACTGTGCCATTGGTCTTCCTTTTTCTCACTGTGTTCCTCACAGTGGACACTGACAGCTTTAATCTCTGTCATAGCTTTATGTAGCTTTCCCCTAAACCATAATGTTGAACAATCTTTGTTTTCAGGTCATTTGTGAGATGTTTTGAGGCCCCCATCTTGTCACTCTTTAGAGGAGAGTCAAAGAGAACAACAACTTGCAATTTGCCACCTTAAATACTTTTTCTCATGTTTGGATGCACCTGTATAGGAAGTGTTAATGAGCTCACTAAACCAATTGTGTGTTCCAATTAATCAGTGCTAGGTAGTTACAGGTATTAAAATCAACTAAATGACAAGGGTGCCCAAATATATGCACCTGTTTAATTTGATTTTGATGCATATTGCACATTTTCTGTTATTCCAATGAACCTCATTTCACTACCAAAATATTACTGTGTCCTTCAGTTATGTGATAGATCAAAATGAAAATGCTGATCAAATACCCAATTATTTATAAATGAAAATCATGGATATTGTCAGGGGTGCCTACATTTTTGCATACAACTGTATGTAGACCCCTAAACACCTCAAAATGATTGTGCCTGTCATTTTTCCGACATTGTATTCACTGTAAGTATCCGCATTTTCTACCAGTGATGTCACCGGTATAATTTTTGAAAACTACAGGAGAGGGGCTCAGGATCCTGAATCGAGTTGATTGTATAATAAAACTGCATACTTTGTGCGGAAATACTACTCATTGTGTTTTTCCGTTAAATAGCTATAAAGCCATTTTCAAAGAGTTCAAGTGGGATTCTTTTCGACAAGGGGGAGTGCAAGTGAGGAAATACCTAAGGAACGTGACCGTTTCATCTTTGATAAAGTATTATTGATTGGTAATATCCAACCATATCCAACCGAAGGGGTTCCTGCCCAAATTTATCTGTTGAATCTATCAGCCGCTGTTTTGGTGGTTTTGTTGTATATTAAATGAACATACTCATCAAATTAATTTACTCAGATTCCGGAAGATGTGTAGAAAATGGAGCATAGACTTTAATGTTTAAAGTTGAGTTGTCTCTGCAGAAAAAAAACTGTCAACAATCAGATAACTTTTTATCTTTTTATTTTTTTTATACAGAGAATGATGTCACAAAACAAAACTTAATACTGATTTCCCATTGGTCCAGAGAGATAGCATTTTTTTTAATCCCACCAATTAGTTAACCAGCCTTAACCAGGTGCCGGCATGTCTGTGATTTCCTACTTTTACAGTGAAACAATTCTTCATAGTTGTGTAAGTCATTGTCCAAAATCCAGAAGAACTTGGTGCTTATGCTGCAAAGTTTTTATATGGTCAATAGCTCTTAGGGAATACCAAACAAAATAGCATCTAATATAACATTTTAGATCCATAATACAACTCTTCTAGACAATTTAAAGTATTTAGTAAATGATGATCCTCACTAGATGTTGATCATTGAACCGAGATTCTGTATTAATTATACAGAAACCTCAATGCAATGTATGGGATTCTTTTTTCATGTCATTGCTACATTATTTTATTGCAAATGTCCTCAAAGCTACTTTTGCACAAGCTATACCATTTATTACACATTTTATGGATTATCACTCTGTTAATCACTATGACAAAAAATACTTCTACAGTGTCAACCGGGGTTGAGCTCTCAATAGCAGAGACAGAAAATGTTTTGCTGTAAACAGCGAGACAAGGAAATGTTTTTGCTTTCAACCATCTCCACCCAAAAAGTTGATTAGATCTGTTTGTTAGATCAACCAAGTTTCGATACTCACATGGACCAAGGTGTTTTGGAAATGTTATATTCATTATCCTGAAAAACTACCCGGTCAGGTCGAGGCTGTGTAACACTAAGAGGCAATCATTGGATTGCTTTTGTGTAAGAACTTAGATGACCATGACCTAAAATAAACATGAATGTTGACAGAATATAGCTAAGCTCTGTATGAATTTTAGCTAGATAGGTGATATAAGTATTGATCTTTTTGGTGAGAAGTTTCATTGAAAGTATCAGTAAAAAAGACATGAAATTGCTAGGTCCTAATGGAAATCAATAGCCGATTTGCTTTGCTGGGTGTAGATACTAATCTGTGCAAATATGTGTGCAAATAGTAGGTAAATTAATAATGACGCTTGACAGAATATAGCTATGCATGTATGAATTTTTGTCAGATAGGTGATATAAGTATCGATCTACTTGATGAGAAGTATTAATGACAGCCGATTTAGCAAGTGGTATTCCAGGCTATGTACTGTTGAATCATGTAATGTATGGGATTCGGGCGCCATCTTCTAGAAAACTCAGGGGTATACATTGAGTCCTTTCCTATTATTGGGTAGCCTAATAAACAGATGTAGCTCATATAGATAGTTATTCCTACACATGTGTGGGGTTGGGTAATCAGGGACCTACCGGTATATAGCCTGTAGTGTTCTAGAGGGTGGCACGTTTCATTCTGGGTTTAATTACCCTGTTTGTTGGTTGAACTGTAAACATGCTACGGGTGCTGTCATTTTCCATTGTCAAAACTACAGTTTATGGATTCGTGAATGAATGCCCAGAGGAGGTAACTCTTTGTGAACTTATGTAGACTTCTAATACTATGTACATGAGTAATCGAAAGTAGAGCTACAGTTGTAAACCTATATGTAAATGCTGTTCTTGTTCATGTCAATTCATCCACGTAACAGACTCAGTGGTTAAGCCTGTAGGGTATTTTGTGTTGGGTACCAGTCGCCCATGCTGATTTAGAGAGCTGTAATTCAGCGTAGGATTATTATTTTCAGGTTGCTCGTTAAATTTGCGGAAAAACGACTCCTTGCCTCGGTCTCCCTTCCTCACACCTTAATACAACCTTGACAATAATTACTAGCTAGTAGCTTACTAGCTTACGCAAGACTCAGCATCACCAAAGTGACTTGTAGGGTGCAGGCATAAAGTTCGCATTGAATTCTGGACCTTGTGTTATTTCAAGTGTAAACCAACACAGAAACGCCCAAACTGTACTCTCGTCTGTTTTCAGAAAAAATGGCAGAAAACACACTGTATTTGACATTAATCAACCTAGGGTAGCATTTTTAAATACTAAATTAAAAATGTTTTATTTACTCTGGAATGGTCCTTGAACTACATTGTTGAATTAAATTGTTAGTTTTTTAACTGAACATTCACTGTGTGGTTTCTCTGCACTGGATTTATACAGAGACCTGCCTGCTTAGAGAGTCCAACCGTTACCGTAGTTCAAGCAATTTATTAACCCAGACAAATACTAAATATTTCAATATGTACAGACTTAGTGATCATGCCTGACTCTGAAGGGAAGACAATGTTCACACTGCTTACCCAGTCAGGTGGAAATGGAAATGAACTTCCTAACCACCTACCAAGTGTATGACCACATCTGAGACTCGTTTTTTTGAGCTTATTCAATGCATTTGGAAAAAATCAAACATTGATGAACTCTCATAATTTGTAATACTACAGAATACTATAATTTCCAATGACAGCTGCACAATTTGTGACCCATTGACATGTAAATTGGGCAAACAGTAGAGCATAACCAATATTTGTCATACATAACTATTTTGCGTAAGCCTACAGCAATGTAGATAGCTAATAATATAAAAAATGCTTATGAAACATTTCACTTTGAGTTTACTTTTGTTATTTTCTTTAGAACTACATTTTCGTTTGCTTTGGAAATGTAAACACCTTTCCTATGCAAATAAAGCCATTACTTTTAAGAGCTAAATTGAGCCAGAGAAAGATATAAAAAGTTTGACCAAAAATAAACGTGAGAAAATGTTCTGCCATAATGGAAGCACTGTTGCCTTTTATGAACTGCAGTAATGCTTGCCCTCGCTCTTCATTCTAGCATTATCTTTGCTGATAGCTACTTCATTGAGGAAAGTGCACTCACCATTACTGGGTTGTGTGGTTTTTCCCATCTAGCCATTTCAAGATGATTGCACTAAAAAACAATCCATGAGAAGAGGGTTGTTAAATGACGAACATTTTAATGTAAAAAACAAGCATTTAGCTATCTAGTCTATTAGTCCTTGTCGAGCTTAGCCCGCAGTGTTGGTGTGTTTACGCTAGATTGAATACACATTGAGGGTGTTCTTATAACATTAAGAAATGTTCAAGCTGAACAACATACCTTCCAATATCTGAGATACTTCTGCCTCACTCTCCCACAAAACATGACTGCCACTTGTGTGAGATCAGTTCACTGTCAATGGCCCACGGGTTACATGTTTAGGTTTATATTCTTCTCATTGTTTTCCTCAATCATTATTTTTCACTAGCGTAATATACTTCACAGACAAAATAAACTTTGCCATGAACTTCCTACTTTTTTCAGATGCTTTCTTCCCAGCCAAAATACACCCTCACAAATGATTTGTATAGCTGCAGGATATGGCATAGAGAGCTTCTCTGTTTTTGAGAATGGGGCCATCTCCAATTGTGGGAACTCATTCCACAATCCCGGCTAATAAAATAAACATGTAGTAATTTCATATTTAAGTGAAATTAACAATTTCCTCTTTCCTCACACTCAGTGTTAAAAAGAGTCTGTGATGTTTCCTCATGGTGTTAGAGTCTGTGGTATTTCCTCACACTCAGTGTTAAAAAGAGCCTGTGATGTTTCCTCATGGGATTAGAGTCTGTGGTATTTCCTCACACTCAGTGTTAAAAAGAGCCTGTGATGTTTCCTCATGGGATTAGAGTCTGTGGTATTTCCTCACACTCAGTGTTAAAAAGAGCCTGTGATGTTTCCTCATGGTGTTAGAGTCTGTGGTATTTCCTCACACTCAGTGTTAAAAAGAGTCTGTGATGTTTCCTCATGGTGTTAGAGTCTGTGGTATTTCCTCACACTCAGTGTTAAAAAGAGTCTGTGATGTTTCCTCATGATGTTAGAGTCTGTGGTATTTCCTCACACTCAGTGTTAAAGAGAGTTTGTGGTGTTTTCTCAGCTATATTTATTTTATTTAACCAGGTGGGCACATTGAGAACATGGCCAAGATAAAGCAAAGAAGGTGCAAGATGACACAAAGTTACACATGAATTACACAAATTACAAATTAATTACACAGGCCAGGGGAATAAAAATACAAACAAAATACAAGTTAAAGGACTACAGAGTAAACAATGTAGGTATATTAGTGCAACATAAACTGTAGATTAGAGAGGTAGATCAAGTGGGTAAGTAAAGTGGAAAGGCAAATACAGTGGAAGTAATTAACACTGAACATAACTGTGCAAGGAAAATTAGTGCATTCAACAAATAAGACATTGTGCAGAACAGTGTGAGCAAAAGCACCATGGGACAAAACAAGGCACTAGGGCAGAGGTAGAGTGTGTGGGGGGGGTTAGCATAAGCAATGAACAAACGGAAGCTCTGATAGTCGTGATTTGAATGAGGTGAGAGTGGTGTTCACAAGTTTCAGAGTCTTTTGTAGTTCATTCCAGTCGCATGCTGCTGCGAACTGGAAGGTGTTTTGGCCAAAAGAGGTATGGGCTTTAGGGGTCACTAGGGAGATGTACCTGCTTAAGCGCAGGTTACGGGTCGGTAAGGCAATGGTAAGAAGAGAGTTTAGGTACTGAGTGGTTTTGCGTAGAATTGATTTGTATAAGAGGTGATACCAGTGGGTCAGGCGTCGAGTGTATAGTGAGGGCCAGCCCACTTGTGCATACAGGTCGCAGTGGTGGGTGTTAAACGGGGCATTGGCTAAAAAAACGGATGACACTGTGATAGACTACATCTAACTTTTTCAGGCGGGAGGTAGAGGCAGTTCTATAAATGACATAACCGAAATCTAGGATGGGTAGGATAGTCATTTTTAACACTGTGTGTTTGGCAGCATAGGTAAGGGAGGCCTTGTTTCGGAACAGGAAGCATATTCTAGATTTAATTTTGAATTGGTGCTGGTTACTGTGGGAATGAATGTGAACAGTCTAACCAGACACATAGGTATTTGTAGGAGTTCACATAATCTAGTTTAGATCTGTCCAGAGTGAAGATGCTAGTCAGGTTGGCAGGTACAGGCAGAGGTGGACAAAGTACTTAGTAAAAGTACTTTTTGAGTAACTCTGAGTTCACAAGTTTTGGAAATTCCCTACTTAAGACCAAATTGATTAGGTAAAAGGAGCTCACATCTTACTGGTCAACATGATTGATATTTTCTTTACCCTTTCTAATTGTTTTATAGGTTACTGTTAAGATATGAACTCCCTTGGGTGGAGGAGAAATTAGGGGGCTAAGGCGTGGTGCTGCATGAGGTGAGGGGCAGGGTAGGCTAGCCAAGTTGAACACATGGCCAGCCATAGCAAAATGCTTATTGACATTTTTGATTATAGCAGTTTTGACAGTGGTGATTGTGTTATCTAGTCGTAGCCCATTAGGCAGCTGGGAGGAGGTGTTGTTATTCTCATGGTCTTCACAGTGTCTCAGAACTGTTTAGAGTTGGTGCTACAGGCTGTGAATTTCTGTTTAAAGAAGCTAGTCTTGGCATTCAAGACTGACTGTGTGTACCGGTTCCTTACTTCCCTGAAGAGTTGCATGTCATATGGATTTTTTGAGGCTAAAGCAGTACGCCACATGGTGGTTTTGGGCTGGTCTAGGGTGGTCAGATCATGGGTGAACCAAGGGCCATATCTATTTGGTTCTAAACTTGTTGAGGGGGACATGTTTGTTCAGGACAGAGAGGAAGGCATTTTTAACGAATGACCAGGCATCCTTGACTGTCGGGATAAGGTCAACATCCTTCCAAGGTACCCAGGCTAGGTCAATTAGGAAAGCTTGTTCAGTAAAGTGCTTCAGAGCGCGTTTCACTGTAATGAGTGGAGGTGGTTAAACTACTGACCCATTACGGATGCACGCAATGAGGCAATGATCATGGAGTTCCTAGCTGAAAACAGCAGGGGTACATTTTGAGGGCATATTAGTTAAAATAATATTAAATAAGGGTTGCCTTGTTTATGTTTTTTAGGTTGTACCGGGTTGGTTTTTTGAGAATTTGTGTGAGGTTAAGGGCATCAAATTTAGATTGTACGTTCGCAGGAATGTTGAGCATGTCCCAGTTTAGTTCACCTAATAATAGGTGCTCAGAAGATAGGTGGAGGGACCATCAATTCACATAGTGTGTTTAGGGCACAGCTGGGGGCTGAAGGAGGTCTGTAACAGGCAGCAACAGTGAAAGACTTAATTCTGGGAGACGGATTTTCAAGACAAATAGCTAAAATTGTTTAGCCACAGACTTAGATAGGATAACAGAACTTTGTAAGCTATTCCTACAGAATAAAGCTACCCCCCCCCCTTCTTTAGTGGTTCTGTCTTGACGGAAGATGTTATAGTTGGGGATGGATATATCAGAGTTTTTTGTGGATTTTCTGAGCCATGTTTCCGAAACTGCTAATCAATCGAGTTTAAGAGGTAGGCTTCTGATGTTCACATGCATGAAACCAAGTCTATTACAGTTGCAGAAGTCATTCAATGATAATACCTGAGGGGTTGGGGTGCCAGTAGGGGCTATCGGGCCTGGGTTTAACTCTACATCTCCTGAGGAGCAGAGGAGAATCAGGATGAGTGATCGGTTAATGGCTTGAAAACTGGTCGTTTAGTGCAATTGTGAAAGTGAAAAAGAGGAGAGGATTTTGGGGCATTGTAAAAAAGATTTACAGCATTGAGGGCAGAAAGGGATATTGCAGGCTCATTGTGTTAAAAATAGTCTGTGGTGTTTCCTCGCACTCAGTGTTAAAGAGTCTGTGGTCTTTCCTCACACTTACTGTTAAAGGGAATCTGTGGTGTTTCCTCAAAATAAGTGTTAAGAAGAGTCTGTTGTGTTTCCTCACACTCAGTGTTAAAAAGTCTGTGGTATTTCCTCAAACTCAGTGTAAAAGAGTCTGTGGTATTTCCTCAAACTCAGTGTAAAAGAGTCTGTGGTGTTTCCGCACACTCTGTGTTAAAAAGAGTGTGTGGTGTTTCCTCACACTCAATGTTAAAGAGTGTGGTATTTCCTCAAACTCAGTGTTAAAGAGAGTCTGTTGCTTTCACTGGTGTTTCGCATAGCTGGTAGCCTGCATCCACTGAGCAAGCAGCTTCCCTTCTTTTCTCAGGAAGTCGGAGGTCCAGTGAGAAGTCAGCAGGTATAGGCCAGGGAACTGGCACCTGAAAGCTATGTGGCTGCTCCCAGGAGAAATTTGCAGTTAGAGGCCAGTGAACCAGTCTCTGAAAGCCATATGGCTGTTCCCAGGAGACAAGAGGTTGTACAGTACTTACTGTATCTCTCCCTCTCCCTTCCTCTCTGAGACTGTGCTGATAGCCTTGGCTCATGCATTGAGAGAGAGTTCATTTCCAATTTCATTTGAGTAATTTAGCACAGTGGTTCTCAAACCTATCCCCGTGGACTTCCAGACATGACACAGTTTAGCTATAGCCCTGAACCATCATATCAGATTCACTAATAAACAACATGTTGATTAGTAGATAAGTTGAATCAGATGTGCTAGGCTCAGGGGTAGTTAAAATACATGGACTGCCTGGGGGTCACTGAGGAGAGGTTTGAGAACCACTGATTTAGCAGACACGCTTATCCAGAGCGACTTCCTCTATATACATTCCCCCTGGAGCAACTTAATGTGCCTTGCTCAAGGACACAACAACATTTGGCCCAGTCAGGAATCGAACCGGCATCCTTTCGACTACAAGTCAGTACTTTCAGCAGCACTTTCAATCCCCTCACACCTCAACTTATCCTTCATCTGTTTCTTCTTGCCTCTCTCTCCCTAAAGCTTTCCTATTCTCTCAGTTGAAGTTAGTTCATTGTCTACCTCTCTTGCCCCACTGCTCACTCTTTTCTGCACACTCCATTAAGTGCTGAACTCCCAAGCAGAAATTGCAGACTCATCATGTCGTCTGAGACATACCGGGCTCATTTCCTGAGGCCATGTACAGTAGGTGGAGTTAATGTCACTAGGGTGGAGGCAGGCATAGAGGCGTAGGGAAACAGCTGACAGTACACTGGCACGCTACAGACGTCTATAGCTCAGCCCTGCACAAAGGAAACCAGCCCTGCACTGTTTAAACACAGATACCAGGATAGAAAAAACAGGATGTTAAATATCAGATAATTCTGTTGGTGTAAAGCATAAGCCGGAGAAGTATCTGACCATTTTATGATGTGCAGGGTGTGAATCAGTCGGAGGACTTTGAGATAAAGCCAGAGAGTTTACCTCACTGTGCTTCAAGGTCGGTCTGTGTTTAAAAGATGACGTCTGTTTTTTTGTTGTAAAATGTTTAACTATATATGTTTTTTAACAACCTTGGCTGACATTGAGAAGCATTGTGACTGGGAAGGCTCTAACATTATTTTATTGTGTTGAAAAGAATAGCATACAGTACCTGCCAACAAGCAAGCATTTTGCCTAGCATGTTCGAAGTTTCAAGTCAAATTACGCTGCCATGAAAATCTACTCTTAAATACGCGAAAATTGTATTTGGCAGTGCTTCTATTATTTCACCATTTACACTAATATTAGTGCTCAACCAATCACAAGATTTGGGGAAGGGAAAAAATGTCATGCGCTGGTCTCTAGCTACAGAGTAATTATCGTTGAGTTGGAGTCACAGCTCTCCACCTTGTCCGTTGACAATGACTCACCACTGATACAGTATGTGAGGAAAAAGGGAAGGCAAATTGACCAAATGTTTTGCCTAATACATTGTTAGGGGCTACAAAAGCACATAGCTAACCAGCTAACCAACATTGGGTGTAATAGTTATGTTTATCAAACGTATGGGGGAAATACAGTGAAAATACAGTATAACATATTTATTGACCTATTTGTATGTTCCGCTAACACTGTTACATTGGTTCTCAAGACGTGTGGACAGGCCAATATGGATATTACAGAGTTATTCATTATGGTTTACATGCATTCTACAATAACGAATAATGTAAACATTTGTTTTTGTATTTTCTGGCTCTGCAGAATATGACATAATGCATAACTTTAAGTGTCTCAAAAGGTTATTTTTATCTGTCTTGTAGCCAAGAGTCTTCTGAATCAAAAACTATAAATCACTTCTCGGTAAGATAAAGTATGACGTTTTTTGAGAGGCCATAATATCAGCCAGGGGCAGAACTTGGTTTTTTTTAAGTGAGAGGGACACATGTATGTAAAAGCTTCTGAATTCCTCAATTGTACACAATTGAATATGACTCATTGCCCTTCTAGACTTTCTTTTTAGAACAGCAAAAGTAAACCCATCCAGTATACTGCTTTGCAGGGCTGCCGACAGGAATCTCTGGTCCCGGGACAAGACTCCACATTTAGGGCCCCCCACTAAAAAAATATGACCAAGTTTGGGCCCCTCTCAGGACTGGGCCCGGGACAACAATCCCAGTTGTCCCCCCGTCAGCATCCCTGCTGCTTTCCTTCAGGAAAATTTAAGGCACAAGTAACTTTTGTTTTAGCAGCACATACCAGTAACGGCAGAATTATAATTGGTTAAGGTGAATACCCAATCATAATAAGTTTGTTAGCATCTGGCTTTGAGTCTTTTTCTGCAAGGTTCTAAAGCATGTCCACAGATTTTTTTCACAATAAAAAGTGTAGGGGAATAATATGTGGAGGGGACAACCCCCAGTCCCTAGTGAAAGTTCTGCCCATGATATCAACATAGTGCCAGGCTGACTTCAAAAAACCAACCTTGATTTACCAAGTTGTTGCTGGTGTTTACTGTTATATTTGGTTGCATACATTAACTAGTTGTCATGTGTGTAGAGAAATGCTTGTTTCCAACCAGCCATCCACCATTCAGCTCAGAGACCATCTGTACACTGACTCACTACACATCACCTTGTCCTGCCTGTCTGCACAGGTAACTGCTCTGTCCTCCACCTGGGATGTTGACAGTTTGTAGGGTTGCACATTCCTGTGTTTCTTTGCCTCCTCTCTACCCTGCTGAATTGGTTCTCTGCCTTTCATTCTCCCCTGCTGTCTGGGCTAACTAGGAGGGGTGAGATCAGACCATGGTGGTTCCCTGAATGACCACATGGGAATGAAATTATTCCTCTCTGTGGGAATGGTCAGAAGCCCAGAAAGCCCACACAGGGTCCAGAGCCAAGCCATCAGCCTGAAACTGCAGGATCTGCCACCCACAGGCCTGGCTCACACCTCACTGAGCCTGAGACAGTCCAAATCATACATGCCAGTGAGGTCCAACAGAAACATTTTAAGCCTGTCCTATGATAATGTTATTCCATCATTCCTAGAGCCATTCAAACACTCTCATTTCTCTTCAGTTGGACTGTTCCCATCACAGGTCTGCTGGCGGGCATCGCATCGTGAGTCTCCCACAGTGTGAATAGGGGGAAATAGATGAGTGTGTTCCCACCGGCCAGCCCTCACCCGTAAGCTCCCGAAAGTGCTGTGAAACAGGGGTGATTTAGCATCCTTTAGGTCCTCCACTGGAGAGCCAGGAGCCCAGCCTCACCACACACTCATTCATCCTCATGTCAGAGCTCTGCCTCATCAGCAACACTGGCCGCTTCTAGCTGGGTGTGTTTGTTTGGATGTGTGTGCAGTTGTACGCGTGTGTCTGTGTTGGTGTGTGTATGTGTGCATCTCGTATAGAGAGCGAGAGAGAAAAAGAGAGAGACAGCAGAAATTAAATCGACCTTCTGTGTAAATAAATCCCACTGTTTGCGTTTGTATGTGTGTGTCTTTTTGTGCATCTGTTTCGAACTTCACTATTTAATAACGGTTAAATCTAAATAATTAGACTAATGGGGACTATTTGGGGCTCATTCACTCTCACAGTTACAAAAAATGCACATGCAAGAATATGCTGACTAATGAGTTAGTAAAAAATAATCATTGATGCATAGCTAGTATAAGTAACATGTACTAACAAGTACTGCAGACATCATGCAATCAGGAGTGGGCACGTTGATCCCCAGTAGATTTGACCACTGACACCCACAGTATGTGCTTATCATGTGTTATCATTGTGAAGGGCAAGTCATTAGTCCAGTAGCTACAACAGTAGTTAGGCAGCTCAGGTATGAACTGAAAAGTCCAGAGTGAATGTGACTGTATCCCTTTTTTCGGCACCAAAAAGTTTATATTTTTGGTCTAAATATTAATCACACCTGGCGAATGTGTGGAATTTTGAGTCGAGTGGATTTGCCCGGCCACGAGCATTGCATTGTGTCACCATTCTTGACAACAGCAATCTCTGCCCACCCGTGTGGGTGCCCTACACTGAGGTAAAATCTAACTTCCTCAGCACAGACCACCAGTACTGGCAGCTAATCAAGGCACAGCAGACAGATGGCAGACCAAATGAAGTCCAGGTAGAGACAATGGAATGGTTCTGTCTACTGACTTTACTGAATCTGTAATTTCTTGTCCAAACTTCTGTCAATTACATGTTTTAGCTCTGAAAAGTGTGAGTCTTGAAACCTGAAGGTTCCTGGATTGATCCCTGATTGAGGCTAAAACTATATTATTTGGGGTGTGTACTCCCACTGTCTCCCCTCTGCCTCTCCTTCCTGCCTCTTCTCTCTGTCTGGCTCTAATCTGCTTACGATGACTACATAGGAGTCATGTTCAACGATTTATACACACTGTGCTCCACCATTGTAAAACATAGTTTGGAAGCTATGGAAATTAATTTCTACAATTTACAACAGTTGTTTTTGACAGATTTATTACAGATTTATTGTTTTAAAAATATGGGAGTTATAAATATAAAAATAATAAAACAATCTATTCTAGCTTACATTCTGTTAAATTTGACATTAAAGTGGCTACATGTAGAATTTTTTTCCATTGTTATATCAGAAAATGTAAATCTGGATACGTGTCTAACACCAGAATGTATTTTGGCCGCACAAAGTGATGTAGTGGTACATCACCACATCACTATAGGCGCCCAAAATGATTTATTGATGTTGTGGTACAAAAAAATGAGAGTAAACTATGGACGATCATGTTAAGATGAACAATCATTGCTATACACTCACCGGCCGCTTCATTAGGCACACCTGTTCAACTGCTTGTTAACACAACATGTATCTAAACTGTCTTTTACATGGCAGCAGCAAGTCAATGCATTTAAGCACATGGTCAAGATGCTGAATTTCAAACAAGCCTAATCCATAAATGGGGAAGAAATGTGATTTAACTGACTTTGAACATGACATGGTCGTTGGTGCCAGATGGGCTGGTTTGAGTATTTCAGAAAGAGCTGATCTACTGGGATTTTCCTGCATAACCATCTCTAGGGTTTAAGGTCAGAAAATGAGAAAATATCCATTGAGCAAATATACCTTGTTGATGGCAGTGGTCAAAGGAGGATGGCCAGACTGGTTTGAGCTCATAGAATGACAACAGTAACTCATATAATGAAAGAAATGTGTTGTAGCTGACTTTACTGTTAACGGTGTGTTGTAGGTGACTTTACTGTTAATAGTGAGTTTTAGGTGACTGTACTGTTAACAGTGAGTTGTGGGTGACTTTACTGTTAACAGTGTGTTGTAGGTGACTTTACTATTCACAGTGAGTTGTAGGTGACTTTACTGTTAATAGTGAGTTTTAGGTGACTGTACTGTTAACAGTGAGTTGTAGGTGACTTTACTGTTAATAGTGAGTTTTAGGTGACTGTACTGTTAACAGTGAGTTGTAGGTGACTTTACTGTTAACAGTGTGTTGTAGGTGACTTTACTATTTACAGTGAGTTGTAGGTGACTTTACTGTTAAAAGTGAGTTTTGCGTGACTGTACTGTTAACAGTGAATTGTAGGTGAATTTATTGTTAACATTGAGATGTATAGGTTAATTTACTATTCACAGTGAGTTGTAGGTGACTTTAGTGTTAATAGTGAGTTTTAGGTGACTGTACTGTTAACAGTGAGTTGTAGGTGACTTTACTATTCACAGTGAGTTGTAGGTGACCTTACTATTTACAATGAGTTGTAGGTGACTTTACTGTTAATAGTGAGTTTTAGGTGACTGTACTGTTAACAGTGAATTGTAGGTGAATTTATTGTTAACATTGAGATGTATAGGTTACTTTACTATTCACAGTGAGTTGTAGGTGACTTTGCTGTTAAAATTGATTTGTAGGTGACTTTACTGTTCACAGTGAGTTATAGGTGACTTTACTGTTAACAGTGAGTTATAGGTGACTTTACTGTTAACAGTGAGTTGTTCTGTAAGTAACTGTAGTGTTAACAGTGATTGTAGTTGACATTACTCTTAACAGTGAGTTGTAGGTAAATGGATGTATTTGACTATACTGTTAGCACCGGTAGTTCTACAGTTATGTAGCTGATTGTACTGTCATTGTTCTAAATAATTTATTTCTCTATTTCTCTCCCTCTCTCTTGCTGTCTGTTTTTTGCTCCCTCTGTCCATTTATCTGCCTTTCTATTATTCTCCTTTTCTCTCTCTGTCTGTGAGAAGGGATCTTGTTTCTGTGGCATCTCTGCTGCTCAGTCAAACATGGTTTAGTCATCTTTCTCATTCTCTGATTCCCTGCTCCATCAGCTCGTGTCCCTAGCCTCTCTCTGTCCTCCCAACATTTTCACTTCTATCACCGCTCTCCCTTCTAATCAGAGGACAAGCTATGGTTACACAAACTCACGTCATGTTTCTCTCCACCACACTGACACTGGCATGACATTGTTATCAACATACTATACATACATGCGCTAATCACAACATTGGGATTTGGGAATATTATTGCGGAAATATGCAACTTTTTTGTTAACATAATATGTGTCTCATCATCAATATGTCATGACAATTTTGTTCAGAAACATAATACAGCAGAGACCAAAGTCAATCAAATTTTTATTTCAATGCTAATATTAGCTATCTTAAATGTATCCCCATCAATCTGAGCCAACTAGCAAATGTAAATATCCATTTTGGGCCCTTTTCATAGTAATATTTAAAAAAATACGTAATTCATGGAGCATAAGTCCTCAGGCAAGGAGATGGAAATGTCTTTGCAATTTGAACTCAACATTTTGATGTTTCTGAAGGTTAACTGCTATAGAAAAATGTAAAACCCTCTCTTGTCCTGAACAGGTTAAGCCTTATTTATGCACTAATGACCAAATCACAATATTCTGATAAAATGTGCTTCCCCTGAATACAAGTATATGTATAGAAGCCTACTAGTTAAGTTTGAGACTGATGTTCATTTCAAATATGTTTCTGCTTTTGTGTGTGTGTGTGTGTGTTTTCTTGTTTGTTCACACACCACAGAGCTCTGTGTTTCTAATTGTGAGTTCCTGATGCAGTATGGATTACACTTAAAAGGCCCTTCTCTGGCCTTTCTTAAGAAACAAATGATGGCAATTACAGGTATCCAGAGCTCTGTGAGTATGCATTATTCAGAAGGCAGAAGGCCCGTCATTAGGCAGGAGGCTGGTTGAGTTTGTTAGAGGCTGCAGATTGAGCCTGTTCTTCAAAAGTGTTGGATGAGTGGCTGCCATTAGAGAAGCTGCTGGAAATTAGGTTACTGGTAGAGTGGCTGGTGGTAAACAGACTTCTGGTACAGATGTTGCTGGTAAAGAGGCTGCTGGTAGAGTGGCTGGTGGTACAGATGCTGCTGGTAAAGAGGCTGCTGATACAGATGCTGCTGGTAAAGAGACTTCTGGTAGAGAGGCTGCTGTTAGAAAGGCTGCTGGTACAGAGGCTGCTGATAGAGAGGCTGTTGGAAAAGAAGCTGGTGGTACAGATGCTACTGGTAAAGAGGCTGCTGGTACAGAAGCTGCTGGTAGAGAGGTTGTTGGAAAAGAGGCTGCTGGTAGATAGGCTGCTGGTAGAGAGCCTGCGGGTACAGAGGCTGCTGGTACAGAGGCTGCTGGTAGAGAGGCTGCTGGTAGAGAGGCTGCTGGTAGAGAGGCTGCTGGTAGAGAGGCTGCTGGTAGAGAGGCTGCTGGTAGAGAGGCTGCTGGTAGAGAGGCTGCTGGTAGAGAGGCTGCTGGTAGAGAGGCTGCTGGTAAAGAGGCTGCTGGTAGAGAGGCTGCTGGTAGAGAGGCTGCTGGTAGAGAGGCTGCTGGTAGAGAGGCTGCTGGTAGAGAGGCTGCTGGTAGAAAGGCTGCTTTGTCAAGGTTCAGTAAATGATGTTATCAGACTAGGCCAATTCAGGAGATGTGCGACTCTGCAGGCAGTTGTATTTACAGCGTACTGTTTGTATGGATGGAGTGGCCAATTAGCTGGTGCCTGGTGGTCACACTAGAGAGCTCTATTTTATCTGGGGGCAGAATGATATTGTTTTAAAATTGCAGGAGCATTGAATAATTGGTTGTGTAGAATGTTAAGCCTTGTTTGGGGTCTCAGCATTCTAAGTGTGGAGAAGCATGAGTTGGCTTGGTAACGGGGTCAACTCTTTCAAACACTTGACACTCTTGTATTTCATCCATCATACAGCAGGGAAGTCCACTCCATCCCACTTTACTAGAAAGTCCATACTAGAAATATCAAAGTCAGTAGCCTCTCCTCAGTTGCGACACCTCTGTTCAGGAGAAGACTGCAACTTGTGTCGCGAGCACCACGCACAAGTAAAAATGGTTACGGCGCTCCCATGACGTCACTTTGGCGTGCACCAGGTTGGGAATCTCTAGTATACTGCCAGCTTAAGGGGTTAGTGGTCTAAGGGGGTAGTAGTGGTCTAAGTGGTTAGTGGTGGTCTAAGTGGTTAGTGGTGGTCTAAGTGGTTAGTGGTGGTCTAAGTGGTTAGTGGTGGTCTAAGGTGTTAGTGGTTGTGGTCTAAGTGGGTAGTGGTAGTGGCCTAAAGGGTTAGTAGTGGTCTAAGGGGGTAGTGGTGGTCTAAGGGGGTAGTGGTGTTCTAAGGGTTTAGTGTTTTAAGGGTTTAGTGTTCTAAGGGGTTAGTGGTCTAAGGGGGTAGTAGTGGTCTAAGTGGTTAGTGGTGGTCTACGGGGTTAGTGGTAGTGGTCTTAAGTGGGTAGTGGTAGTGGCCTAAGGGGTTAGTAGTGGTCTAAGGGGGTAGTGGTGGTCTAAGGGGTTAGTGGTCTACCGGGGCATTGGTAGTGGTCTGACTGGGTAGTAGTAGTGGTCTAAAGCAAAGGTTCCCAAACCTTTTAGCTTGCGCTAAACATTCTAATCACATTTTACTTGTAGTATGGAAACGTACTTTTTTGTAATTAATATCATATCTTTGTATTTACCCATTTACATTGGGTAAATAAAAATGTAAATACCCAAAAATGTCTTGTCCATGTCTTTGTCTCCGGAATTTGGGTTTGCCGGCTTACTGAGTGAGACCTTCTGGCACTAACGCCCCTTCCCTGCAACCCGGGGCCACACGGTCCAATGCACCCTTCTGCTAAACTCCGGAATCTTATCATTCATTTTACATAAGCCCTGAGATCTATGGAATTTTCTATTATATTCTTATTCTCTTGTTAACACTAGTCAAGAATCATCTGCACTTTTTCTCTGCCTCATTTCTCTCGAAAGCAAACGTGATGCTCAATCTGTTTCCAAACTCAAAATGTATTCACATCGATGAGATTGAAGAAAGGAACATAGCAAACATACACATTATCATATTAATGATCAATTTGAGGATGTGTAGACGTCGTCATTTTTCAATCATTTTGATCACAATTGAATCTTGTAATTTTTGTAATGTTTTATTTATCGCTCTGTTAATAAGTCCAGCAAATAATATTCACAGACAAACAAGCATGTGCTCAGCTTGTAAAAGAATTAAAGGATTTGCTTAATTGCTTAATTTCTGATTTAGACTCTCATAGGATACGAGTATGTTTTATATTTGTGATTGGTAAATATATAGTATTTTAGCTGTAGCTCACGTTTTGGTCGTTCAGAAAAACTAAATTGGCTCATCTAGTTTCCTGTGAATAAACGTGTGGAATGTAGGTTTAATTTGCTGGCCATTATTTTTAACAGACATGGTTAATCTCAAATTAATGTACTTTCTCAAATTAATGAGATGGATTAGCCTGACGCTTGGAACACAGAATTTGTCATTTGTATTTCAGGAAATGTTATTTTTTATGTTTCGGTTTTTACTCGCACACCCCGAAGCAAAGCCTTGCACCCCCAAGCACACCCGACACTTTCCCCTAAGGAGAGACAGTGGACGGCTACTTCACTTGATCAGACAATAGGAGGCTATGACATGGGTTCAACTCTATCACAGACTAGAAAAACCTCAGACAGTAACACCTGATGACCTGAATTTATTTTTCCCACGTTTCAAGAGTTAGGACTCTGAACCTCCTACTAGTGTATTCAAGGGTAAGGAGGGCCCTGTCATGGCGGTCACCACAGAGGACGTGCGAAAAGCCTTCAAGCTCATTACCCCCCGCAAGAGTGCTGGACTTCCTGACTGCTCCTAACAGCACATCATCCATACAGATTCGCAATACAGGGGCCCCACATGGCTTTGTATTCAGCCCACTTTTGTACTCCCTCTACACCCACAACTGTGTGGGCCACCCACAGCTCTAACTCCATAACAATACCAATAACATTAGATGAGGTAACAAAATAAGCATGGCTAACAAAACAGTAATGTGCAAATTATACAAAGACAGCTGTGCGGGTGAGTATCTGCATGATGTGTTAGGGATTGATGAAAGCACTTGGGCATAAACGGGAAAGGAGAAGGGAAATGACAACACATACTGTACACTGGTCTGTCAGTAGATACAAACGTAATACTTTCGAATGTAGTTAGGGGGTTGTGGACTCCAGTTTCAGGGATTTTTGTAGTTTACTGTTGTAAGGGTTTATGGTTATAGGTTAGGGTTCACTCTTGTAATGACTTAGGGTTAGAGGTTAGGGTTTAGGTTTCACTCTTGTAATGATTTAGGGTTAGAGGTTAGGGTTTAGGTTTCACTCTTGTAATGATTTAGGGTTAGAGGTTAGGGTTTAGGTTTTACCCTTGTAATGATTTAGGGTTAGAGGTTAGGGTTTAGGTTTCACTCTTGTAATGACTTAGGGTTAGAGGTTAGGGTTTAGGTTTCACTCTGGTAATGATTTAGGGTTAGAGGTTAGGGTTTACGGTTCATTCTTGTAATGATTTAGGGTTAGAGGTTAGGGTATAGGTTTTACCCTTGTAATGATTTAGGGTTAGAGGTTAGGGTTTAGGGTTCACTCTTGTAATGATTTAGGGTTAGAGGTTAGGGTTTAGGGTTCACTCTTGTAATGATTTAGGGTTAGAGTTTAGGGATTATGGTTTACTGTTGTAATGATTTAGGGTTAGAGGTTACACTCAAAAAAATGATATGTTGGACTAACGTAACTGTGTTTTGTCAACAGAATGCACATAACTGGGTTATGTTACATTTAAGTAATACTAATAATTACAGTGTTACCAAACTTATAATGTTACTTCAATGCAACAAAACCCAGTTATGTGCATTCTGTTGACATAACACAGTTACTTTAGTCCAACATGTCATTTTTTAGAGTGTAGGGTTTAGGGTTCACTGCTGTATTGGTTTAGGGTTAGAGGTTCGGGTTTAGGGTTCACTGTTGTAATGGGTTAAATGTTGGAGGTTAGTGTTTCAGGTTCAATGTTGTGATGGTGTAGGGTTAGAGGTTAGGGTTTAGGGTTTACTGTTGTAATGATTTAGGGCTAGAGGTTAGGGTTGGGGGATTCCCTGTTGTAATGGTTTAGGGTTTGAGGTTAGGGTTTAGGGTTTACTGTTGTAATGATTTAGGGTTAGAGGTTAGGGTTTAGGGTTCACTGCTTTATTGGTTTAGGGTAAGAGGTTAGGGTTTAGGGTTCACTGTTGTAATGGGCTAGAGTTAGAGGCTAGTGTTTCAAGTTCAATGTTGTGATGGTGTAGGGTTAGAGGTTAGGGATTATGGTTTACTGTTGTAATGATTTAGGGTTAGAGGTTAGGGTTTAGGGTTCACTGCTGTATTGGTTTAGGGTTAGAGGTTAGGGTTTACGGTTTACTGTTGTAATGATTTAGGGTTAGAGGTTAGGGTTTTGGTTTCACTCTTGTAATGATTTAGGGTTAGAGGTTAGGGTTGGGGGATTCCCTGTTGTAATGGTTTAGGGTTTGATGTTAGGGTTTACGGTTTACTGTTGTAATGATTTAGGGTTAGAGGTTAGGGTT
>JACXGM010003331.1:0-20240 GCA_016801145.1 Umbra pygmaea
ACAGTAGTGAACACACTTGTGCCTTGCCCTCATTTTCCCTCACAGTAGTGAACACACCGGAGCCTTACCTTCATTTTCCCTCACAGTAGTGAACACACTGGTGCCTTACCCTCATTTTCCCTCACAGTAGTGAACACACTGGTGCCTTACCCTCATTTTCCCTCACAGTAGTGAACACACTTGTGCCTTGCCCTCATTTTCCCTCACAGTAGTGAACACACCAGAGCCTTACCCTTGGCACGGCGGCCAGCAGGAACTTGGGAGGTTGTGTGGGCTGGCACGGTCGTAGGCTGGAGGTGCCAGAACGTCTCCTGTGGACCAGAACGTCACGGTGGCCTATTAAACCTGGTGTGTAATGCGTGAAGACCAGATCCTGAGAGAGTGAAAGACAGCAATGAGAGTAAAAGTAGGACAGACACCATATTTATTTTAAATGCTGTCATACATTTTGTAACAGCAATTAAGTGCCTATAACAACAAAAGTGGGTTCCAGATGAAGGAACGCCCACATTCTCTACAACTTAACAACATGGAAACAAACATCCATGTTAATAGTTTAACCTCAACATGGACAGACTTCCACTGCCACCTAGTGGTAGCGCTCAGGGAGGTAAGTCAATTTATTTATGAAACACATTAAAACCAACCACTTCTGAACAAAGTACTGTACAAAGTTATCAAATAAGGCATACAACAATAAATAGAAACAAGAAAGAAATAACACAGTTAAGCAAAAGCGTCCATAAACTGACTCGAACGCCAAAGAACAAAAACGGTTTAAGACGAGACTTTAATGTCTGGATGGTGGGGGATGACCTGATAAAAATGGCCAGTTTATTCCACAGTCTAGGGTTCACAACTGAAAAGGCACGATCACTGTTAGTTTTGGCAAAAAAAAACTAGTTAGACGAGCTAGGGGGCCTGGAAGTGTGATACAAACTCAGAAGAGCTGAAATATACAATGTGGCCAATTCACATTACAATCTATTTAGGTAAGTATACTTATTCAAGATTCAAAAAGCTTTATTGTCTAATATGTTGCCATGTTAGAAAATGTTCTTTTGATTGAAGGCAGAGTGTGCGTGATGTGTCAGTAGCATGAGTCTTGTATATGTATTGCATTGGGAATGAAGGATTTGTTGTATAATGACGTTTTCGCCAGAGGCACCTTCTTCCTGTTGGTAATGGCTCAAAGCTTTGGGGGAGGGGGTGGGGGGCATCCTGGATGATGACGTTGGATTGTCTTTCCACTGCTTGTACATAAAGATCAGATGGCTGTTTTTGTGGAATGCCCATGATGTTAACGGCTTGCCTGGCTATCCTAGCCAGCTTTCTCTTACAGTTACCGATTACCTATTAGGACCACGCACCCGTTAAGACCACTTCCATCTTTGGATTATAAACGAAAATATATACATGTTTGTGTTTTTGTATGTCTCTACCACTCCAGCTATTTGTTACAGATATGTCACTTTTAATTCAAGCCAATCAAAGGTTTACTTGTGAAGTTATGGATATCTATGTGCAAGCAGTTCTTGGTAGTAATTTTTTAAGTTGAAGAACAACTTGGTTTTTGGAAAGCTCCTAAAAGATAGAATTTGTCTGATATTTTCTGTACTTTGTGTTTAAGTACTCATGACTATTTAACTGAGAGCTTGATTTTTTATACATTCATAAATGTATAACACTGTGTGCACAAACAGCATATACAAAACATTCATGGCCCCTGTTTAATGTAATTTAATACCCTTAAAACTGTTAGCTCGTACTAGCATATTTACGCAGATTTCCCATTCATCTACTTGAGGAGTGCATCCCCACCTGTAGCAGCGTGCTGGTGTGTGTGTTCGGATAGGCAGTCGCTCTGTCCGGCCAGAGAATCAGACCCCTCCTGGAGAGACACTGACCCCTGGGCCTCACCCCTTCCTGGGCTCCTATTGTCATGGCCAGCCCCTCCTGCTCCTCCTCCATGCCCCATAGCCGTCTGTGCTGGAGCCGATACGCTGCCTTCAGGGACAGGAAGAGAGCTAACCACCTGGAAGAGAGAGAGGTGAGAGTAAACAGAGGGTGGACACAAGGTACAAACATCAGAGAATGAGAGATATCCTTTACAAATGCTTTAAAAACTCCTCGACAACTACCTAACTCAACTACCTAACCCAACTACCTAACCCAACTTTTAAAGGTTCTGGATCAATAAACTAGCACTTAAATTGAGTCGGATCCTGCCAGAACCAGATCCCCCACCTCACAGAATTGGCCAGATCCATTACCTCTTCCCATTTGTCTTTTTCTATCACTGTCGGCACTGTAAGAATGTATTTTCTTTTCTTTTAGGGGTGCGATCAGCTTTAATTAAAAATGTAATTTAAAGATAACATATTATTCATCTAGGCACATGCATCATATCCACACACCTTTTTTTTATATTATTTCATTTGCCCCCACCCTAACCATTATTCGCCCAATTGAAGCCTCCAATATATCTACCACCCACCTCCAAATGTGCCAATTCACCACAGCTACGATACATGTGTCTTCCATGACTCCTGTAGCACTTTATCCCACACTTCAACTATATATATTATATTATATATTTAACCTCTCCCATCTATTAGTCCTAACTATCTGGGGTTTCTTCTTGCCATACATCCCTCAACTGTACTGTGAATCTTCACATAAGTACTGAACCTTTCTATTCTCATGGATTCTACTAGTTTTAATTTAAAGATAAGCATTTTTGCCAGAGGTGGACAGAGTACTGAGTAAAAGTTATTTTCTGAGTAACTCGAGTTCACAAGTTTTGGGAAGTCCCCACTTAAAACCTAATTGATCAGGTAAAAGGAGTTCCTTTACTCTTTCCAATAGTTTTATATGTTACTGTTCAGATATGAACTCCCTTTACCTCTTCGGTAGGGACTTCCATATCTTGTGAACTCAGAGTTACTCAGAAAAGTGCTTTTAGTCAAGTTAACATCCACCTCTGATTTTTGCAAAAATAATTATTATATTATTGGTCGATTGAAAATGACTTTTCAAGTCACAGAGTATTACTTTCTTTAGAGTTAATTCTGGGCCAATGTTGCAATTCTTCAGCCATTCCTGCACCTGTGACAGGAAGCTTGCTACATGTACATACAGACATTACCAAAACAAGTGATCTATTGACTCGACCTCCTCGCAGCAAAATCTGCAGAGCTGAGAAGATTGTATCCACAATATGTATACGTTTCTATCCATTGCCAAAATGTTGTATAATAGTTTAAATTGGAACATCCCAAGTTTTGAGTCTGCTGTCGTCTTGCGTGTTAATTCAAAAACCATATGCCAAGGAATCGGTACGTCAGAAATCTCTTCCCAATTATTTTGTATTTTGTATGGCACAGAGGTAAATTTTTTACTTGTTAAACGTACAATATGTAGTTTTTGGCCGCTAGGGGTCTCTCAATCAAAAGAATAGCAAAAGATGTACTTGGATGACGTCGTAAAAAATATTATAACTTTATTCACGTTATGTTTGGCGGTTGCCTGGAACTTAGAGCAACTAGAGCAGTCAAAGGTTATATGACGCCATTGACGGAAGACAAAATGAAACGTCACGTGTCTTCGAATTATATTACAAATTTCTCTGGGTTTGAAAGTTGGTGGAAACATTTAGGATAATGTAAGTACTCAACTAAGAAATATATATAATATATGTATAGTGATGTTTGCTCTTTTAATGCAAAGTACGTCTTCTGTTATTGTTTTGGAAAACTACACATTGTACCTTTAAACAAAATTGTGAGAATGTTAATAAATGTGATTAATGTTAAATCAACTTTACTACTCTTCCTCCCTAGTTCTTTTCCCCATGATAGAAGCTGTCATGCAGGGGGTAAAAGCGCATAAGAACTCCAATCTGCAGCAAAAAAAATTCCACATTTGATCCACAGGTGTAGATGTAGTGAGTTGGTAACAAAGTGGTCAAACAATGAACTGGTGTTGGAAAACTAGCTATTAACATTTATTTTCTGTACTCAATTATCGTTACTACTGCTGAGTTTCATATCTATCCTGCACGAACATAATAAACAAATCTCTTGATGGAAATGTGCATGTTATTGACAGCATCCGAGCTGTGCAAGTCAAACCTAAAAAACAAACATGTAGAGCTAAAGCAAACGTCCCTGCTAGGCTACCGGTCTATTTAATTGGTCTGCTCCCGGTTTAATCCGGCTGCTGCGTTGTAGTTTTTTTTCTTCCCCTCATTCGTTCCGGTACCTCGCTACTGGATCCTTTTCTCTCTCACGCGGCTATGTGTTCTGGAACCTCCAGGTTTACAAATTAAGCACTGCTATCAACTAAATATATGGGTTATTCTGTAGTGTCTGAGCATCTATCAACTAGATGTAGGGGTTAGTCTATCATGTCTGATGTTCCAGCTACATCTATGGTGAATGTGGTGCGTTCTCTCATCGGTCTCTGACCCACCTGACCAGCATGCCTTGCAGCATGACGTTGGACATCTCGGCCGGCGACACGTCAATGAAACGCAGGAAGGAGAAACAGCTTCCTTCATGATCACCTGGAGAGAAGAGGATAAAAGTTAATCAGAGAAGATTACTGGTTCTTACTTATTTTTCTATTCTAACCCAATTTCTCATGTCCAATCCTCTTTAAGCCTCATCTCGTCAGTAGCCCCTCTCTAAAGCATCCTCCGTGCACGCATCACCGAGCCCTCCGATTCCCATCACACTGCTCATTCAACAGAGAAGCCGTTAGTTGGTGCATATATCGGAAGATTACACATTCAGCAACAATACAACCGTTACCTGCACACTAAGGCGCAGGAGAACGACGTGACAAAGAAATTGTGTCCGACTCAGCCGCGTCAGTGGATCTTAATTGGGGAGGGCGGGCTCATGTTGAGCTCCAGACCATAGCGAATGGAACGGTGCGCAACGCACCAAACCCATTGTGTGATACCGTTCCGTTTCCCCCAGTTCAGACAGTAATATTAACCTGCCCCCACAAATTAAGATTCACAGACGGCGGCTGGTCCGAGTACCTAGCCATCTACCTCAGGCAGCAGTGTGCCAAGGTGTTCAAGTTTAAGGTTTATTTGTCTGTTATTTGTCTGCAGTGCCCCTAACAGACCTCCTGGGCATAGTCGAATATGTCCCAACCAGAACTTTAACCCTGGCCACTGTGATAGTAGCTGATCCAAAGACGAATTCTAGACGAGTGTGGAGGGTTCCATCAAGCACTAGTGACTGATTCTAAAAATAATTCCAGACGAGTGTGGAGGGTTCCATCAAGCACTAGTGACTGATTCTAAAAATAATTCCAGACGAGTGTGGAGGGTTCCAACAGACACTAGTGACTGATTCTAAAAACAATTCCAGACGAGTGTGGAGGGTTCCATCACACAATAGTGACTGATTCTAAAAAGAATTCTAGACGAGTGTGGAGGGTTCCATCACACAATAGTGACTGATTCTAAAAAGAATTCTAGACGAGTGTGGAGGGTTCCATCACACAATAGTGACTGATTCTAAAAATAATTATATACGAGTGTGGAGGGTTCCATCAAGCACTAGTGACTGATTCTAAAAATAATTCCAGATGAGTGTAGAGGGTTCCAACAGACACTAGTGACTGATTCTAAAAACAATTCTAGACGAGTGTGGAGGGTTCCATCAGACACTAGTGACTGATTCTAAAAACAATTCTAGACGAGTGTAGAGGGTTCCATCACACAATAGTGACTGATTCTAAAAAGAATTCTAGACGAGTGTGGAGGGTTCCATCAGGCACTAGTGACTGATTCTAAAAGTCAGATGCAGATTTAAGGATAAAGAGCAACTTACTGTTCCTGTGGAAGAGGGATTGCTGAATGTGATCAGGAGAAAAGGGAGACAGTAAGACCTGAAGCATCCTGGGAAGAGACAAGACCAGAAAGTTCCGGACAAGTTAACAGATGACCAGCCATGTCTTTACTTACACAACCTTAAACACACTCATAGATGACCAGCCAAGTCTTTACTTACACAACCTTAAAAACACTCATAGATGACCAGCCAAGTCTTTACTTACACAACCTTAAACATGCTCACAGATGACCAGCCAAGTCTTTACCTACACAACCTTAAACACACTCATAGATGACCAGCCAAGTCTTTACTTACACAATCTTAAACACACTCATAGATGACCAGCCAAGTCTTTACTTACACAACCTTAAACATGCTCATAGATGACCAGCCAAGTCTTTACACAACCTTAAACACACTCATAGATGACCAGCCAAGTCTTTACTTACACAACCTTAAACACACTCATAGATGACCAGCCAAGTCTTTAATTACACAAGCTTAAACACACTCATAGATGACCAGCCAAGTCCTTAATTACACAAGCTTATATTCGCTCACAGATGACCAACCATGGCTTTAGTTACACATATTTACAGACACTCAGAGCTGACCAACCATGTCAGTTTTTATGACATACTGTAAACTGTAAGCATGTGTGTTACTCACTTGTTTCTGCTGTCTGTGTGCGAGAGTCCGTTTCGGTACAGAAACTTGGGCAAGACGTAAGGTCTTAGAGACATGTGGAAGGGAGAGCGTGTCTCCTGGCGCTCAAACAGGTCCGGGTGGTTACAGACCTAGAGGATTACGGCCCACGGTAAATAACATGGATATTTACTGAAACATCAAAACAAACAACAAAACATCCAGAATCGAATGTGACCAACTCGAACAACTTAAAACTTTCAGCATAAACTCCTGAACATGAGGACATCAGATCCAGCCCTGGGGTTCCCCTACCTTTCTGAACTGCATGACCAGGTTCATCAGGGAAGAGGTAGTGCTGTGGGCCTGCTGTGCGGAGCCCATAGAAGACTGGAGAAGGTCCTCGATGGAGATCTTGTTCCTCAGGGCTCTGTAGAGCAGCCTCTGTCTGCCTGTCAGCTGGCAGTACGTCAGGATCTCAATCTGCAGGAGGGGGAGAGAAGAGACCACCACAGGTCAGGGAAGGAAGAACACCTGAAACAAGTTATATCAAAGGGTGGTCTGGATGTGGACTACAGACGGTCTGAGGGACGTGGACTAGAGAGGGTCTGAGGGACGTGGACTAGAGAGGGTCTGAGGGACGTGGACTAGAGAGGGTCTGAGGGACGTGGACTAGAGAGGGTCTGAGGGACGTGGACTAGAGAGGGTCTGAGGGACGTGGACTAGAGAGGGTCTGAGGGACGTGGACTAGAGGAGAGACATTTATTGACAGTACCTTGTCAGAGAGCTCGTTTTCCACATCCTTCTTGATCCTTCTCAACATGAAGGGTTTCAGGATCATGTGCAGCCTGGAAAGTTGGTCTGAAAAACATAAATAACAACACGGTCAATAACAGATACACAAATGAAAAACGTAAATAACAACAGTCAATAACAGAGATATGAATGAAAAACATAAATAACAACACAGTCAATAACAGAGACATGAATGAAAAACATAAATAACAACATGGTCAATAACAACCAGAGACATGACTGAACAACAAATAACAACACAGTCAATTACAACCAGAGACATGAATGAACAACATAAAAAACAACACAGTCAATAACAAACAGAGACATGAATGAACAACATAAATAACAACACAGTCAATAACAACCAGGGACATGAATGAACAACATAAATAACAACACAGTCAATAACAGAGACATGAATGAAAAACATAAATAACAACACAGTCAATAACAGAGACATGACTGAAAAACATATATAACAACACAGGCAATAACAGATACATGAATGAAAAACATAAACAACAACACAGTCAGTAATAGAGATATGAATGAAAAACATAAATAACAACACGGTCAATAACAACCAGAGACATGACTGAACAACAAATAACAACACAGTCAATTACAAACAGAGACATGAATGAACAACATAAATAACAACACAGTCAATAACAAACAGAGACATGAATGAACAACATAAATAACAACACAGTCAATAACAGAGACATGAATGAACAACATAAATAACAACACAGTCAATAACAAACAAGAGACATTAATGAAAAACATAAATAACAACACAGTCAATAACAGGTGTTAAATGTGTACTGACTGAGAACTAACAGGTGTTAAATATGTGTACTGACGACTGAGAACTAACAGGTGTTAAATATGTGTACTGACTGAGAACTAACAGGTGTTAAATATGTGTACTGACTCTCGTCGATGGCAGACTTATTCTCCGCATGGCTCTCGATGTCCTTAGAGAACCACTCGTTAAACTCCTCATGAGAGTCGAACAACGTGGGCATGATGAAATGGAGAAGTGCCCACAGCTGGGGAGGACAACGGCACAAAACAAATTAGGATTAGTTACAATCATACGTGCTGCAACACACATCTACGGAAAAACACATACTTGGCTATAATAAAGCCCTATGGGGCGGTCATGTCTATTGGCTGTTTGACCTCTCACCTCTGCCATGGTGTTCTGGATGGGAGTCCCAGTCAGTAGCAGCCTGTTTCTACACTGGAACTGAAGGAGGATTTTCCACCGAACACTGAATATACAGACACACAGTCAACAGTTTGAATACACAGGCACACAGTCAACAGTGTGAAAACACAGGCACACAGTCAACACCCTCATCCAGAACCATGTATTGACTAAACTACGGTAAACATAATACCTGGTACTGCTCTTCAGTGCCTGGGCTTCATCCAGAACCATATATTGCCACTTGACCCGCTGGAAGTACTTCACATCCTGGACTACAAGCTGGTAACTAGTAATGACTACGTGGAATGGTGCATTCTGGGTATACAGTGTTTTCTGGCTCCAAAACTTCCTGATGACCTTGCGATCGTGAGGGTTCCCCCAGTACGGCAACACCTATTGGAAAAACAGAACACAGGGCATGGTGAAATAATAAGAGTGCGACCGTTCTGTGTATTTTCAAGAGGGGGGGTATAAACAGATCCTAAAGAATTTTCACAACGGGCCTGAACCATCTGTTATTAGTGAAATATAGATCTAAAGAAAATATTTAAACTGAACACTCACAAACCTTCTGATTTTAAGGCTGCTTCATACTTCGAACAAGAAAATGTTTGTAGACAATATGAATAGAAATCTCACCGATAGAAAAAACATTACATCTATACATTGGTATACTGTCTGTAGACTGAGTGTGAGACTTTGGTTCAATGATAAAGATACATGTTACCATTTTTTACTTTCATGGTTACCATTGATGAAACAGAGCACAATTCAGGGTTTTAATTTGTCACAATTTAAGTCCATGGTTGCATAAACAGAGAGTGTGGGTGCTAGGATGGCCTGCCTGCAGTCCTGAACTGTCTCCGATTGAGGATGAGTGGCGCATAATGAAGCGCAAAATAAGGCAACGAAGGCCTTGTACAGCTACGCAGCTGAAGACATGCATAATGGATGAATGTGGGAAAATGCTGCTTGCTAAACTTAACCAACAGCTGTCTTCAGTGCCCAAACACTTCACAAGTGTTATTAAAAGAAAAGGTTATGTTACACAGTGGTAAACAGTTGACTGTCCCATATTTTCTGGCTTATGTTGCAGCCATCAAATTTGACATGAGTGTATATTTTCAAAAATAAATTATATTCACAAAGTAAAACATCAAATAATGTGTTAATAACATATATTCAATATAGTACACATTGAATTGAATATTCAAATTACAATTTTTTTGGGATTTCCCATACTGTCCAAAATTATGCGGAATTGGTTTTGTATTATAATTACTTAAAACAAAACACAACAATCTTGCTGTATTTGACATCATACCTTTTGTATTTTCTGTGAATATAGCAACTAAAAACAAAAATTCAAGACAATATTACAACAGTTTGACAATGTCAAGTCCCTTTAGATCAACTGTGAATTAGACTAAATTCCAGTAGAAAAGAGCCCTGTGCACAAGAGGACTATAAAAATACTAAAGCAAACATCCGAGCTCTGAGTGGAGATTGTTGATTGGAGACGTAATATGAAAATGTGAACATAATAAATCACAACACAAACCCAGGGCGGCACTGAATGTGTGTGCACTTCCATTGTTTGTGCGTAATCGTTCCAAGGAACCAACTGATATGTATCTGACGTTAGTTAACACCCCATTACTGTGGTGAAACACTTGATTTACTATCATCTGATGTGATGGCTTTACCATGAATAGAAAGATTCTGAAGGAGGGTGTGTGTGTGTGTGTGTGTGTGTGTGTGTGTGTGTGTGTGTGTGTGTGTGTGTGTGTGTGTGTGGACCTCATGCATATGAATCTCACAAAGGTCATATGCCTTTATGGGCCTATGTGGTCTATACTGTCGAAGCAAACGCAAGGTTGTAGTGTCGTTTTTGGTCATAAAATGGGTATGTTGTGTTATAACGTAGACATGAGCTAGGCAGATATGGGGCACTTCAACAAAGTAACGCCAAGCAAGCGTCTACACCAGAAACCTTTCCAGTATCTTCTGTAGTGCTGAGCAGTTTGTTTTCAAACTGGAAAATATTTACTCTGCCACACATGCAATCGCCACCTCTAGCAGATGTATATCACAGCTATGCGGTTAAAAGGCAATGAGGTGTTATACTTTGAATTTTGAAAACAAGACTGCATATGTATCTATACCAGTTAACTCTGAATGCCCCTTTATTCTCAAAACGCAATGCTGCCCCTACTGTGTAAATCAGTTGCTGCAGCTAAACAACCTAGAGGCTATTTACTACCATCGATTTTGATAGATTTCAGCACCATTTTCCGATTCTGCTCGAGACAGAATTATAGTGTGTCACCTTGCGGGTCTCTCTCGAATTCTACGCAACCTACAGAGGTAGCGCACGAGAGGAGTTCGAAGGAGACAAGGCAACATGAAAGACAAGTCAGAGGCCGTACACTGAATACGTTTCGGCTGGCTACCGAGCTGCACTTGGGTTCAGCGGGACTCACCTTGAATTTGGGGACAAAGCGGGTAAACTCCTGGTGCCAGTTATTGAGCGTGGATGCGGGTGAGATGATCAAAAACGGACCCCAGATGTTGTCACGCTGTGGAGAAGAGTTACACACTCAGGCTGAGACTGCAACAGGTGTATGTGTGTAAAACAGGAAACAATAAGCTGTGTAGCCATGAAAGAATGACTTCCTATGGGACAGGTGTTCAAATTCCCAAAACACAACTCCGTTTCCCCTCTCGTTTCCAATCCCTCGGCCACACGGACGCAGCTGCCCCGTTCCCTTTCACATTACTCATCAACAATCAGCCGTAAAACACTAACAAAACATCTACATCGCTCTTTCCAACAATCGACCACGGCTGCTTCCTTTCTGCTTCGTCACGCCGGGAACAAAAACTGACCTGAGGTAGTTATTGTGACCTGCGCGTTTTAAATTGTATTTGTTTTACTGAACTAGGTCACTATTTTGTCAGACCAGTGGTAGTGCTTACCTCGGCCAGGTGACCCAGAAGAGCGATGCTCTGGACAGTCTTTCCCAGGCCCATTTCGTCCGCCAGGATACCATTGATACCCTGCAGAGGACACAGGAAGAGTATTTGCTGTCACTACAAAATAAAACTCAAAGGATGAGTTCGAGAGAAACAGACAGCAACTTCAACAGCGGGCTAGAGGGCACCACGCATTTAAGGGAACGTTCTGGGGTTTGAAACATGTTTTCTTCACCGGTTCAAAAGGTTAGCCAGCCAGTTAGTTTGAGTGCTTGTATTCCTGTACCTGCTCATAAAGGTTAGCCAGCCAGTTAGTTTGAGTGCTTGTATTCCTGTACCTGCTCATAAAGGTTAGCTAGCCAGTTAGTTTGAGTGCTTGTATTCCTGTACCTGCTCATAAAGGTTAGCTAGCCACTTAGTTTGAGTGCTTGTATTCCTGTACCTGCTCATAAAGGTTAGCTAGCCACTTAGTTTGAGTGCTTGTATTCCTGTACCTGCTCATAAAGGTTAGCCAGCCAGTTCATGCCTTTGAGCTGGTAGCCCTTCAGCTTCCCGTTGAATATGGTGGGCTGGGGGATGTCCTCTCCAGCCTGGATAGAAGGATTGGCTAGGCTGTAGCTCTCCCCAAACCCTGAGCCACTGGCCTGGTGCAAGGAGGCACAGCGACTGTCCTTGGCCTCCTCGTCAAACAGTCGCGTCTGGATGAAGAAAACACTATGAGAATCGATGCATAAGTGGAGGGCACACTTGAGAACGCTAACTAGAACGCTACACCTCCATCGTGTCAGTGAGCAAATCAGTTTGAGTCCAGGCCCAGGGCAGGGGGGTTGATAATGTGTGTGTGTGTGTGTGTGTGTGTGTGTGTGTGTGTGTGTGTGTGTGTGTGTGTGTGTGTGTGTGTGTGTGTGTACTTACCTTAGCCTGGTGGATTTCATAAGCCTCTTTGGCATTCCTGAGCGCCTGTGACTTATAGTATCCACTATCTGTGTTGAAGAACAATTAGCAAAAGTTACAAAAGCTTTAATGGTGAGGCAACTCTTCACAACCAAACACAAAAGCGATCTTTTGTATCTAACTTGTCAAGCTCATGGTGCTTGGAACATCAGGGTGAGGGGTTCAATTCCCACAGGGGACCAGTATAACAAAGTATAAAAATGTTTGCACTCATTACTTTAAGACACTACGTTAGGGCATCTGCTAAAATGTCATTAAAAACAGATCCTTAGCTGTGATTCGAACAGTTGATTATCACTAGGTTTGAAGATGAAATAACCTTAACACCGTATTGGTCCGTATAGAATACAACCCTCATTATAAGACGACATTTCAGATAAAATAATGTTATCAATATACTTGAAAGAAAAATATTCAATTTAAATAGCATTTGTTCATTCATGACTTTTGATATTTATGATAAATATAATGCTGCATCATTCATCTGCACTAACCGTGGCTTTAAATTCGGTGGCGGAAATGTTCAGCTCTTTGGTGATTTTTAAAGCCTTCAGCTGGAGGACTGCTCTGGTAATGGACATGTCATCATTCCGTTTGTCAGTCACATAATCACACACTCTCCTGTCAATCTCTTGGAAGCGGCCGCTGTGAGAACCACAGAAAGCTTTTCTCTGACTGTTCGCGTTTTTTTAACTTTTTGGGCTTGCTATCTTAGAACATTACATTCTTTGACACCATATTCCTTGGCAGCTTGAGAGTTGTTGACTGCACTGCATTTATCACCATGATCATAAAATTTGCATCAAAACTTTTCCTAAGTTGATGGTTAACGTTAACTACGTTTGAGACACTTTGCTCGAGATGTTCAGTGTCTCTCCATCTTTCAGGCCGCTGCACTGTAAGCTAGTTGTGATTGATGCACGCTTCAATCAGCAAGAGATCACTCGTTTTACAGATTTTTAGCGCCATCTTTGTGTGTGGATGTGTACTCCATTTAAAAATATAGACACTGAATAAGTGACCAATACGGTATATTTGTGTAGAAGTATGAAGTAACAACCATTACCGTAGTCCTCCTGTCCAACATCGACCATCACGCCGCCTCCGATGTCAATCTGCTTCTCGCAGGACGCGTCGTCCAGCTTACGGAGGATCTGCTCCTGACCGTCGTTCTCGCCAGGACCTTTCCCCCCCATGAAGTGGGCGTACAACTCAGTCTGGGTGATCAGGAAGTTCAGTTTACGCTGTTGGCGCTTGGCCTTGGGAGGGGGGAGACATTTAGAAGAACAGCATGTCAAAAGTGAACGAATAAAACAGGTGGCTGTGCATTAATCAAGAATCAAATGGAAAATAATTGTATCTAATGGTTTAAGGTGAATACTAGCTCAAATAAAGCACATTAAGTGGACTGTACTCTACAAATTACAAGAGCTATTGGTATCATAATAAATATTTGGTGACGTACCTCTTTCATCTCCTCATCCAGCTTGCGTTGTTCCAGAGCTTCTTTCTCCGCTCTCTTCCTGTGTTCCTTCTCCACCTTCTCGTACTTCTTCCAGTAGAGCATCATCTCCTTGGTGAGCCGTCTGGCCCTGGGGAGCGTCTCCTTGCAGTTCTTCTGGGCTTGGAGGGCTGCCCGACGCACCTCACGCATACACTGATGGGCCAGCTGGGGACAGGGACGAGACCAGTGTTGTTTAGTCTCAGAGAGCACACCCACGAACCCTCACACACACACACACACACACAAAATAAACATGGGCAGACATTGATGTACACACTTATTTTTACCTTTTTGGCGTTGGTTAATACACAGTTTTTAGCGGAGGCTTTCTGTTTGTACGCCTGAAAAACATGAAAGATCGCATATTAAAAACTCCTTCAAAATAACCCTAATCACCAACCCCTACATGTGTCACCATCTACATCAAAGTACCAAACTCTTATTCAAAGCCCATGAAAACAGGGTGTCTAATACCCAGGGTACCTTGGGGCACTCCTTCTTGGCGATGGTGAGCCAGACTTTGCGTCGTCGTGCATTCAGCTGCTCTAAGGTCAGGTGCTTCTTCTTTAGCATTGGCAGCGGTGCATCATGGGAGAACTTGGCGAAGACCTTGTTGACATACGGTCGTCCGTCTCCTGAAAAATCCCCTTCGCCGCGCTTCTTTTTCCTCTTCATCTTCTTCAGTTTTCCTGACAGAGGGAATTGGCAAAGAGGTCATAAACAACTGTGTTTGAAGAAACACTTCAGGTTTCTCCTGTTTTTTTGTACTTGTAAATCTGCCTATGCACCTACCTGTCTTGTGAAATGAAGACTTACAAGTGTTCCTTTTAAATATACAGTGAACCCTCGTTTTTCGCAGGGGTTACGTTCCAAAAAGAACACGCGATAGGCGAAATCCGCAAAGTAGTAACCTTAATTTTTTTACAAGTATTATACAATGAAATACTCCATAATACATTGAAACCAAAGAACAAAACCTTTTTACAGGCCCAAGTATTTGTTTAACAAATAAAAGTACTGTATAAACGATTTTTTTTACAAATAACTACTGTACTGTAAAATAATAATTTTAATCATCAATACGAACTGAAGGCTTCGGAGATCAGCACCGCCCCACCGCGACCCGAGTCATTGGATTAGAACGAGAGAAAATGATTATGAAAACAAATACAAAGTACAGAAGGACAAATAGTGACTCACTTGTATTTCACTGCTCTTCTGACTGAGCCGTGTATAAACCGCAGGTAGAGAAGAAGCGGAGAGACTGTTTAGCCAATCAGAATGCAGAACACAATGCACAATGCAAATTCCTGAAGCAGTGAGACCACGAAAGGTGAACCGCGATATAGCGAGGGTTCACTGTATATGCATATACACTCACCTAAAGGATTATTAGGAACACCATACTAATACTGCGTTTGCCCTTTCGTCTTCAGAACTGCCTTAATTCTATGTGGCATTGATTCAACAAGGTGCTGAAAGCATTCTTTAGAAATGTTGGCCCATATTGATAGGATAGCATCTTGCAGTTGATGGAGATTTGTGGGATGCACATCCAGGGCACGAAGCTCCCGTTCCACCACATCCCAAAGATGCTCTATTAGGTTGAGATCTGGTGACTGTGGGGGCCATTTTAGTACAGTAAACTCATTGTCATGTTCAAGAAACCAATTTGAAACGATTCGAGCTTTGTGACATGGTGCATTATCCTGCTGGATGTAGCCATCAGAGGATGGGTACATGGGGGCCATAAAGGGATGGACATGGTCAGAAACAATGCTCAGGTAAGCCGTGGCATTTAAACGATGCCCAATTGGCACTAAGGGGCCTAAAGTGTGCCAAGAAAACATCCCCCACACATTTACACCACCACCAGCCTGCACAGTGGTAACAAGGCATGATGGATCCATGTTCTCCTTCTGTTTACGCCAAATTCTGACTCTAACATCTGAATGTCTCAACAATAATCGAGATTCATCAGACCAGGCAACATTTTTCCAGTCCTCAACTGTCCAATTTTGGTGAGCTCCTGCAAATTGTAGCCTCTTTTTCCTATTTTTAATGTAGATGAGTGGTACCCGGTGGGGTCTTCTGCTGTTGTAGCCCATCCGCCTCAAGGTTGTGCGTGTTGTGGCTTCACAAATGCTTTGCTGCATACCTAGGTTGTAACGAGTGGTTATTTCAGTCAAAGTTGCTCTTTTATCAGCTTGAAGCAGTAGGCCAATTCTCCTCTGACCTCTAGCATCAACAAGAAATTTTTGCCCACAGGACTGCCGCATACTGGATGTTTTTCCCTTTTCACACCATTCTTTTCAAACCCTAGAAAGGGTTGTGCGTGAAAATCCCAGTAACTGAGAAGATTGTGAAATACTCAAACCGGCCCGTCTGGCACCAACAACCATGCCACGCTCAAAATTGCTTGAATCACATTTCCCATTCCGACATTCAGTTTGGAGTTCAGGAGATTGTCTTGACCAGGACCACACCCCTAAATGCATTGAAGCAACTGCCATGTGATTGGTTGAGTAGATAATTGCATTTATGAGAAATTGACCGGGTGTTCCTAATAATCCTTTAGGTGAGTGTATATTTAAGTTCAATTAACTTGTAGGGCATTTATTAATGGAGAGAAAGGTAGGAGGAGAAACGGGACCATTTTTATTCACTTTCAACAACAGTTTAAGATACAGGAATCTCTGTGACTCTTGGGTAATATTGGTTTATGGCAAAAAGCCTCCAGATGCGTATAATGATTAATGAAATAAGTGGAAAATGCATTCAACATTAGCTAGGCATGTTTTTTCAGACATTCTGATGCTTAATGTGACAGAAATTGGGGAAAGATGACTTGTGTGTCACTGCCTCACAGTACAACTGTGTCACTGTGGCCAGGTGTTCCAATCCTGGTAGAGGCCTACCAACAGCATAAAGCAGAACAAATTGGACCAGCGCTAGGTGGGGTGGATGCTGGACCTGGCTGCCTTATTACACGGCGCTCTAGCGACTCCTTGTGGTATTTACTGGTGCCTACAATCTCAGCAAGGTCGTTAAGCTTGGGAATACATTTCCAACAAGCACACGTGTTTTAGTTAAATGCTTCCTGGTTGAGCAAACAGTGCGACGGGATTCAGGGCAGCAGGGCTCGACAAGTTTGGAGGAAACGTCTCGATCTTGAGCGCAGTGTCAGCCGTGTAGACGACTTGACCAAAAATATTAATTATTTTAACAATGCGAGATGTGCTAAGACATGAATACATGTGTAAACTAAATCTCTCACCCTTGAATTTCTTCTCCTCCTTGATCTTCTTCTTCTTGGGGCCCAGCAGGTGGCACTGTTGTTCATAGAAGGGGTCATGGGAGGATAGGAGCCCTGTGCTGTAATACTGGTACTGCTGCAGCTGTTACACAGGAGGAACAGATTTCAGTCCACAGAGCGCCAGTACTGTTGTTCTGGTTCATGGATGGGTTTCATAACAGCGGGTCAAGAAATATGGGTGTCTCGCTTACTCTCTAAACTTACGTCCAAACTTGTAAATGTACTTGGCCTGGTTCGGCAGAGTTCACCAGTTTCGAGAACTTCCTAAAAAGACCTAACTCAACAAGTGAAGGGTGTTCACAACTATCAGTGATCATGGTAAAAAAAAGTGTTAAAAATTATCAGTTAATGTCACTGGTTAGGTATGAATTCCCTTTACCTGGTCATTTAGTTCTTAATTAGGAACTTCCAAAAAATGGGTGAACCCAGCTGAGTGCTTTTACGGTGTTTCACGACTCATGCTTGTACCTCTCGGTCTTTGTGGAACTTGCTCTGGTGTTGCCTGGTGAACCTGTGCAGTCGGAGCATGTTGTGTAGCTCGTCTCTAGAGAGGCTGATGTCAGAATCGTCCGAGTCCGTGTCTGATTCGCTGCTGTCCCCAGTCAACAGGATGCTCTGTGAGAGAGAAGTACGATGAACAATCCAATAGCATCTATCCCGTGTTAATACACATTTGAGGTATGTCTACACCAACACCTGTAAATTGCTCTGGATTAGGGCGTCTGTTCAATTACGTAAACGCACAGTTTCCTAGACATACATCAGTTAAAGTGCGGTTCTTGCTCAAACGCATCCTCGCCTATATTCTCGGATTTGGTGCTGGGAAATTCGCCCTCAAAGTTCAAAGTCAGGCGGGAAGCCACGTAAATACCTTAAGCCACTTCCTGCTTTTCTTCAGTTTGGAGAAGTTGTACAGCCTGGCTTTGTCCATCTTGTGTTCTGTGGAGAGAGCATGGTAAGGTAGTGCCAGGATACAGGACATTGCTTCACTATGGGGCCGTACACTGGTGATAACCAGGTTGCCCTGCATAATACAGCTGTGTAGGCAAAAGGACAAACTGTAGAGCCCTGATGACACTACAATGTCTATAAAAACTTATCATACCCATTCGAAAGTCACTTTTTTTTCTTACAGCCTGAAGTGAAACCCATTAAAAATAAAAATTTTGCTCCAGGCTTTACTGACACGTTCTCCCTTACAGCATTCAAGTAACGTAAAAAGGCAACAGTTCAGAAATGTAAAAAAAGTAGAACTAGAATAACAGAGTTGTAAAAGTGATCAGTATCATGATTTAAAGCTGCACTATGTAACTTTATATTCCTTTGTCATGTCAGCCTGAATTTTACTTACAGTTAAAAAAAAATATTGTATGTAATAAGTTTTCAAAAAAGTTACATAGTGCAGGCTTAACACTTGGTGGAGCCAACTTTTGCTTTAATTACAGCTATCAGTCCATTTGGATATGTCTCTATTAGCGTTACACACCTAGATTAAGGAATGTGTACATTCTTCCCTGCAGAAATGTTCGAGTTCAAAATTTCATGTTGAGCGGTGATTAACTGCCATCTTCAAGTCCAGCCACAGATTTTCAATTGGTTTTAGGTCAGGACTCTGACTTGGCCACTAAAGAACATTCACCTTCCTATACTTAAGGCACAGCATAGTTTTTTGATGATGTGTTTAGGGTCATTGTCGTTCTAGAAGATGAACCACCTGCCCATCCTCCGCTATCCAGCAGAGGGCCACAGGCTCAAGAATTTGGGTGTACTTGGCAATCCATTTTCCCTTCAATTCTGACAGATTGCCCAGTCCCCACTGAAGAGAAACATCCCCACAACATAATGTTGCCACCACCATGCTTCACAGTAGGTATGGTGTGTTTTGGGTAGTGTGATGTGTTTAGTTTTTGCCAAACATAATGCTTGCAGTTCGATCCAAAAGGTTTAATAAACCTTTTGCCATATTGCATTAGAATCTTACAAGTGTTTTATTTTGCAAAGCGTAAATGAGACTCCATGTGGCTCTATTTCAGAAGAGGCTTCATTCATGCAACCCTGCCATACAGGTCAGCTTTGTGTAAAACTTGTGAGATTGTTTTCACATGCACAGAACAACCAATCTCAGCCATAAGGACTTGTAAGTCCTTCAAAGTTCCCATGGGCCTCTTGGTAGCTTCCCTGATCAATGTCCTCCTGGCTTGGGTCATCCATTTTGGAAGAACGGCCCTATCTAGGCAAGGTGTTGGTGGTGCTATACGCTTATACTTCTTAATAATGCTCTGAACGGTACTCAGAGGCATAGCTAAACATGTTTGTATCCTTCTAACATGTAATGGACTCATTATGGAACATTATGGAACAGCCGGTTTTCTTATGAAGTAATTAAAACTACTTCAATTGATGTCAGGTGGGGGGTAATTAGCATGGTGTGTGATCTGGAAAGTGACTGGTTGTACCTGATCCAAACCAAGTGTTTCACTAATTAAATAGTAATTAATAATTGTTAAGAATTTTTGTTAAATACAGCTGGCAAAAGTTATATTTAATTTATTTTAATTTCCAGGGTGTTATGTGACAAAAGGTAAGGATTTTGACAGGGTATGATGGTTTTCTATAGGCACTGTGACTGTACCTTCTAGAAGTTCAACTGCCTGGTGAGACGATTGATCTCTACTAGTGTACATTTACCTTTTAGTAAGGCTCCATTGAGGGCACTGCCTTCAGTAGCAAGTCCCTCCTCCTCTGCATCACATGACTCCTCCTTTATCGCCAGAGCTGCGTGTTGATTGGTCAACCCCAAAGAAGGACCCTCCCCAAATCCACTATTGTCGCTGTCATCACTGTCATCGCTGAGAAATGAAAACAAAGTCAATCCTAGTCAACATTTGGTTTCCATTATCCCAGGATTAGATCAGTAGTCAAGTCATCTCTAAAACACAGTAGTAAATCTCATGTAATTCGGCCATCTGCCTC
>JACXGM010003331.1:20340-33787 GCA_016801145.1 Umbra pygmaea
ATACAGACTCCTCTACGTAATACAGACTCCTCTACGTAATACAGACTCCTCTACGTAATACAGACTCCACTACGTAATACAGACTCCTCTACGTAATACAGACTCCTCTACGTAATACAGACTCCTCTACGTAATACAGACTCCTCTACGTAATACAGACTCCTCTACGTAATACAGACTCCTCTACGTAATACAGACTCCTATATGTAATACAGACTCCTCTATATAATCCAACTCTGCCCACAGTATATAGCTAGTCAGGAAGTCCCCATTGGAAAGCATTTGAATAGCATCTCTATTGCCAATTAAACAAAACACACAAAGGTAGACAGGTCACACTTCCTATATAGGGCCCCTCACTGGTGTAGTCAAAGGATAAAATAAGCCTGTAAACTGCAGTGCCCAGTAAAACAGTGGAGTGATGCTAAGCAAGTAAAACATTGTGAAACAAGTGAAAAAACAAGCAAGATGTAGGCAATTACACCATTATTCCATGTTACTACACATCAGCTGCAAGACAATTAGCAAATTGGCTCAAAAACAGAAAAAAGAAATAATAGTTTTCTATATAAGGCCCAAGATGAAAAACAAGTGTTTGAGTTTCTATACCAATAAGTAACGCAATGTTCTGTCACCTCATGTTGTGAACAACAGTATTTTACCTGGATAGGTCTTTGTTGAAGACGGAGGCAGTCTGGCGGAGGAAGCTGTCCAGGCGTAGGGATCGCTCCAGGAACTGGAGGTAAAGAGGCTTGGCCAGGGCTGACGTAGACCCTGCTGCCTCGTCTTCCACCCCTGCACGCCCAACCCCCGGCTCCATGGAGGACTGAAACCTGTAGGTCCTACCGGGCAGAGAAACTCACTGGATGGAGGCAAAAGGGAGAAACCAGGAAAATTAAAAACAATTTAGGATTGAGAATACATTCTAATAAAAAAGAGCTCTCAGAACTCTGCTGCAAATAGACAAACAGTATCGGCTACAGGACAAATTCTACCCACAAGCCAAATTGATAAATAGTTGAACCTTTGTCCTTCATACCCGCAGTCTCAATTAACTATCCTGTACTGCCCCCTAAAGACCTGCTGCTGCATCGACTTAGTTATTTAACACAGTATTTTCTGTTTCTTATATCCAATACACCCGTTATCCTGTCGTTTCTATGGGACCAGGTAACCCCATGGATGCCCAACCCTGTGTATGATTATATTTGTTGAAACTTTATTAAATTACACTGTTTAATTCTTGTATTTTTATATCTCAGAACCCCCAAGCAGCCTTAATGACGCGACCCGAGTTTGAACCTGGTCACAGTGATGCTGTTGTTCCTTGAAGCATGTGACACTAAAACATGACTTGACAAAGATGTGTGTGAGCGGAAAAAATCTACATTGGTACCTTTTGCACGTGGAATATGAAGATTCCCGTCATCATACCCAATTTCAACTCCCAGCTCTGCAGATTTCACACAATCTAAAAATGAAAGAAGGCCACTGATCACAAAAAGACACACTGCACAAGACCAATTAGAGCTGATCAGCATACTCCTCCATTAAAACGTGTTGGAGAGATGCTGTATTGTGGTCTTGGGAAATGTAGTTTTAGGTCAATGCTGCTGGTTAAATCATAGCCCACTGTAAGTCTAGCACATCCTCCGCCCACTGTACTAAAAACTTTAAATATTAATCTTTATTTTCAATAACTGGTGGAGAAAATAATGAGTAATGCTATTCAATCCTATTATTCTATATAGAGCAAAAGAATACTGTTATTCTGGGCAGATTTTTAGAATGAGATTTGGGTAGTCAGACAGCTCAGTCGTTAGGGAGTCAGACTTGTAATCAGGTGTTGGGTAAAATTCTGAAATGGACCAAATCTCGCCTTGTCCTTGAGCAAGTAACTTTATCCTAACTTGCTCCAGGAAATGTCCCTGTACTTATTGAACTGATTTGTTCAAACTAGCAATTGAAATGACCCAAATCTGATTTTTTACTCCCCTCTGTTAGCAATAGCATTTTTTCTGCAGTTCACACAGGTAAGAACCTCATGAAAAGCAAGTTTTAAACCTCATTCATACAGATTTGAGGACTAAGGCCTTTAATGAACAATCATAGTCCTTCCTGCTAAACAACTAAAATGTAAAATAACACATTATGTACAATGCCCTCCATAAAGTAATGGGAATGTCAAAAATGCTGTTTTTGCTGTACACTGCATTTTTACGTGAGTACAGACAGACTTTTATTTTTGGGTGTTCAACACATATTTCCACCTAAGAATAACAGCACTTACAGAGTTCCATCCCCCCATTTTGTGCAACCATAAGTATTGGGACATTTAGCTCACTGATCCAGTGTTTCCATTTGAAATGATTGTTCACACATGAAAAAAATCTGGAAATCTTGGAAGACTAGGGAGCTTGTTTTTTAAAACAAAAACAAGCTATTTGGAATTTAAAAGAAAATTAGAGAAATATATTTACAACCATAGCACAAAAGTTGGGCATTGTCAAATATAGTGTGTGGAATGTCCTGAGGAAGAAAAATAAACTAGTGACATCAGCAGTCAACAACAGTGAGGTTGGTAAAGAAAAACAGCAGAACATAACAAAAAAATAACCAGAGCTGTAACCAACACTCAAGTTTAATTGAAATCACAGAAAAACATCAAGGACACTGGGTGGACGTTTTACAGCCTTCTGGCTAATGCAGAAGACTTGGGTTGCAGAATTATGTAGGAGTAGATTCTACATGACAATACTGATTATTTCTGATTTGACTGGTTCATCCGTATTACAGTAATAATAAATAGTATATGTAGAATCTACTCCCAAATTTACAAAGGCCACACTGCAAGATGTAAACCTCTGTTAGCACCAAAATCAGAAAGGCCAAATTAGCATTTGCTTATTTACAGAGATCAGGCAGTTGAAAAAAAAAGGTGAACCTTTTAAGTGATGGAAAGACAAAGTTATTGAGTAAAAAAATAACTGCAGATGAAACCAAAGCATGGCACCTCATCTGTGAAGCATGGTGGAGGTAGTATTATGGCATGGGCCTGTATGGCTGCATCTTTGTCCTCCTGATAGCGCCACAGATGGTCGCCTTGGTGTGTTGGTCCGCAACTTTTTGCCTTAATGTATAAAAAAGACATGCACCAACAAACCAGAACAAACTCCTTGTTCGTTAAAACTTACTTGGCAAAAAAAATCTGATTCTGTTTGGAAATGGGCTCAAACTTCAGTATTGATGATGAAATTAATCAGGGCATCAGCGTCTCAAAAGATGACACGAAGTTTGGTGACGTAAATAGGTTGCAGACTCACTGCTCTTATTGAAGGCAAAGGAATTGAGACTAACTTTTTTGATACTTCTTACATTCTTACTAAGTTGAGTTGTCCCAACATGTGTTGAAACAGACATAAATAAAAGAGACAATGTGTAGTCTTGCCTCATGTTCATCTTTGAATTATATTTTCATATACCAGTGTACAGCAAAAATTGTCTTTTTGACTTTACTTTCAAAAAATGACTGAGGACATTCTATATACATTATACATGAGTAGTCCTAGCAATAAACTGTACTGGTATTAAAAGTTCCATGGTCTACCTCTGCAGTTTCAACTGAGTTTTATAGATGTCTTTGGAGTTGATCTTTGACCCCAAACCTGAATAAGCCTAACCTATGGACTCATAATATGGTCACAACTACTTAGAAATGTAAAACAACAACATAAGTTTCCCAACACAATACACAAACAGAAGCATGTTTAATGTCACAAATCAAAAGGTGATATAGCTATATATATACCATCTGGATGTGTTGTGCGGACAGATTGAAACTTAGGTAACTTTTTTAATTACAGTAAAGGTTACAATTATAGTAAACTAATCCGTCAATCTGGTAGTGCCTAGTTTCACAAGATGATTGACTAATAATAAAAAATGTTATGCAAAAGGGGAAGTCAAGCGATTGTGTTAAAATGTGACACCCACATCAGCTACTGTAGAGAGAAAGGGCCCTGAATCGTAAAACATTGACATTAGCTTCTACAATCATGTAGAAATTAGCGAAATTACTGAAGGATGAACAACACAAAGATAACGTGCTAATTAATGCTAAAGGAACGATTACGTGTAATGCTAGCTGCACTTATTGAACTACAGTAGCTAGCATGCAATTCACCGTCAATGTTTAGCATTGGCTCGCGCCTAGCATTAGCTGGCTAACTTAATACTAGCTGGCTAATGCTATTAACTAGCATATTAGCAACCACAGTCAACATAAACGTTGCTAGCTAGCTTGCTAACTAGCTATATCAAGGGTTAAGGTATGCAGTTACAGTAGTAATGGATATTAATAGGCATTTGCCATGCAAGTAGACTGCGCTAATTCATATAAAACCAGATTGGCGCTGTCATTTCAGAATGGTAATTGGGCCTTTGTTCTATTTGAATGTCTAACTGTCAGTTCTTAGCTAGTACGGTTTTGTCATTGGACATTAGCTAGCTCGCTAACTTCCCACTTACAAGCTATTTGAGTAATAGAAATGTGATCTGCCCCTTTAAGGCCACCACCTCCCCTGGACATTTGAGATATGAGTAGCCTAGCTATTTTAATTATAACATTCATTTAAGAGGGTATCAATTTTGGCCGTATAAAGCGAGGCCTGTGATTGTTTTCCCCCGCACCTCTCCGGCCCCGTCAATAGGCACGAGGAAAGCCTCCGTTTTCGGATCCCCGCGTTTAAATTCTTTCTCACTCCCGGCCATCTTACCCCATTGCTCCCTCGCCATATTACCTCCAAAACACTTTCTCACCTTGGCCCCGTGTCCCCCTTTTGCGCTCTCTCGTAGCTGCTGCCGACACTCAGTTCTCTGACTCCAAGATGGCGGGTCTAGGCAACGAGCGAGTCTGTGAGCTTTGGGTCGACAGCAGCAGAGAGGCGGCCACTTTCTGTAACTGAGGGAGCAGGGACACGGCGCCATGGCGAGGATAGAGCAAGGAACAGGCATACTAATCGAATGCGGATAGAGTGACGATTTCGTATCTGCTCTTCGAAAGAAGTCCTGTGGAAATACATTATCCGAAATCTTATAATCATTATTTCATAGTTACTTGTGGTAAAAATCACATGTTAATGGCAATTTGGGTCATTTACGCGACATTATTATTTTCTATCCGAACTCTACTAGTGCAGTCTACTAATTCCGAACATTACCGAGCTACATGTTACGTCACTCAAAGGGAAACCCGTTAGAAGTATCGCGAGTCGTTTAATATTTTTCAATTTCAGGACTGATTGGGAAGCAGCTATAATTTGCACTAAAGAATTGTGTAATAATATAACTGTTTTAATCACCTATATGTACTTACACTAGTCTTTCTGAAACATGTGCAAAACAAAGTTTACTTAATCCCAGGCAACACTAACTTTTCAAAACACTACAGTGTAGTGCAAATTCAAGTGTGACTATCTCAGAAAACTATTGAAAAATCTAATTCTATGACCAAGATTTGTACAGATAGCCAAGTAAAATCAGAGGCTGGTATTTGATGGTGGGCCAGAGTGGGCAGAAACTAAGAAAAGGGCTGTTCCCAGTCCTCAGTGAACAGTACCTATCAAAAGTGGTCCAAGGAATAAAAACAGGTGACCCGGCGACAGGGGGTAATGGGTGGCCAAGGCTCACTGATGCACGTGGGGAGCGAAGGCTGGCCTGTTTGGCCCGATCCAACAGACGAGCTTCTGTAGCTCAAATTGCTGAAAAAGTGAATGCTGGTTCTGATCAAAAATAACACACAGTGATTCGCAGTTTGTTTCGTATGGAGCTGTTATTTTGGTCGCAAAAGGGGGACCTACACAATATTAAGCAGGTGGTCATAATGTTAAAGCTGATCAGTGTATATTGCCAATATACCACAGCTAATAGCTGTTTTCATGCATTCCGCAATGCGTTGTGCATAAGAAAAGTTCTTAGCCTTAGTATATTAGCCATATACATGTATCACACCCTGTCATGCTTGTTGACATTTATGTACAGTTTGAAACATGTCTTTTAGCTTAAAATATACAGTTATGTTATCACATTACATCTGTATGTGACAGCCACACACTGGAAACAGACAGAAATTGTCTTTGATAATTGGCTTCAATAACTGAAAAACAAAATGTTAAATTTTGATTAATGTCTGTGTTGCAGTAATTAAATAATTGGAGCTTTACTATGTGCGATACTTATGACATTTTGCCAAGAAACGCACGAAAACAGAACTGTTTATTGGGACTAATTCACAAGTAGATTTATTTAAAAGTAGTTGGAAAATGTTTTACCAGTAGGTCGCGATCAACCTGTTGGGAGACCCACACTAGCAGGACATCCTACTGAAATCAGAAGTTAATTGCGGTTGTGTCCAGATGCACACTCACCTAAAGGATTATTAGGAACACCCATTCAATTTCTCCTTAATGCAATGATCTATTCAACCAATCACATGGCAGTTGCTTCAATGCATTTAGGGGTGTGGTCCTGGTCAAGACAATCTCCTGAACTCCAAACTGAATGTCAGAATGGGAAAGGTGATTTAAGCAATTTTGAGCGTGGCATGATTGTTGGTGCCAGACGGGCCGGTCTGAGTATTTCACAATCTGCTCAGTTACTGGGATTTACACACACAACCGTTTCTAGGGTTTACAAAGAATGGTGTTAAAAGGGAAAAAGTTCCAGTATGCGGCAGTCCTGTGTGCGAAAATGCCTTGTTGATGCTAGAGTTCAGAGGAGAATGGGCCGACTGCTTCAAGCTGATAGAAAGGCAACTATGACTGAAATAACCACTCGTTACAACAGAGGTACACAGCAAAGCATTTGTGAAGCCAGAACACGCACAACCTTGAGGTGGATGGGCTACAAAAGCAGAAGACCCCACCGGGTACCACTCATCTCTACTACAAATAGGAAAAAAAGGCTACAATTTGCAAGAGCACACCAAAATTGGACAGCTGAAGACTGGAAAAATGTTGCCTGGTCGATTTCTGTTGAGATATTCAGATGGTAGAGTCAGAATTTGGCGTAAACAGAATGAGAACATGGATCCATCATGCCTTGTTACCACTGTGCAGGCTGGTGGTGGTGGTGTAATGGTTTGGGGGATGTTTTCTTGACACACTTTAGGCCCCTTAGTGCCAATTGGGCATTGTTTATATGCCACGGCCTACCTGAGCATTGTTTCTGACCATGTTTATCCCTTTAGGGCCACCATGTACCCATCCTCTGATGGCTACTTCCAGCAGGATAATGCACCATGTCACAAAGCTCGAATAATTTCAAATTGGTTTCTTGAACATGACAATGAGTTTACTGTACTAAAATGGCCCCCACAGTCACCAGATCTCAACCCAATAGAGCATCTTTGGGATGTGGTGGAACGGGAGCTTCGTGCCCTGGATGTGCATCCCACAAATCTCCATCAACTGCAAGATGCAATATGGGCCAACATTTCTAAAGAATGCTTTCAGCACCTTGTTGAATCAATGCCACGTAGAATTAAGGCAGTTCTGAAGGCAAAAGGGGGTCAAACACAGTATTAGTATGGTGTTCCTAATAATCCTTTAGGTGAGTGTAGTTACAAGACATAGACATAAGAACATGTGTTGCCAGAGATATAAGACATCCACAAATCTTTATGTAGTTCATTGTAACTTCATTGGCCTATCCCTACTGACAGGGACACGGTTACCAGAATTCACTACTTTCCAAGATAACACCTCTTTGCATCTCTATTTTCATATCTAAAATGGCACTCTATTCCCTAGTTAGTGCCCTAGGGCCGTAATTTCCTTTGGGGCAGGATTGGCATCAATGTAATCATGGTGTCTAACCATCACATCTTTAAATCTTCAACTGCATTCAGCAACAAGTTATGATTTCAACAAGTTATGAGTGTTTAATTGTCATAAGCGCAATAAGCAAACAAGGCTGTTACACTGAGCTGATCTCAAAATATGATGCAATAAGTGCCACTAAAACATTCATTACATATATTCCGAAGCACTATTCATTAACTAATACAAGTTGAGATTAATAAATAAGTAATCAATTTCGCAAAAAGTTTAAACTCGTGTTGACATTGACAGATTTGACTGCCACAGTGAATGTAGTAATGTAGTATGATGGAGAAAAATCTGTGTGAGACATAACCTCAGTAGAGTTCGAAGCATCCAGATAACCCAAACAGCAAGAAACACACAGGAAAGAGAGAAGAGACTGTCGAAAAGCTCACGTTACAGTGACACATGGAGGAAAGAGCTTGTCTGGGAGTGCCTGCATTCTTCTCCTCCACTCTGTATATCCATCACCATAGTAGCAGCTGAGGCTAAGCATACATCCAACTATGACAGAGGACAACAGCTGTCCTCTCTACCTACACACAACAGTGTACGCAAAGGCCCTTTCCATTTCAGACAGCACACATGCTGTGCATTTCAGTCATCAGCTAAGAACCCTCTGAATATGACAAGTCTATTTCAGACAGCACATCTTAGGTTCTCACAGTTTAAGCCTACTTTCAGAACTGTCACACTTCATTTCAACATGATAGCATTTCAGACAGCCACTTCAAGTCTGTATTTTAGACAGTTCCATCTTCTGCAGCACGCTCCAAATCCTTCCATTCAAAGCCAGCTAGACTTCTCCTCCTCAAACTTCAGTGGATCAATAAATGGCTTGTCGATTGACTTGATCATGAGCTCGCCACAGTAGACGCATTCACACGCGACAATGTCGTCGATGTCAGACTTGATCTGCTCGCGGCTGACGCTGGCAGACTCTTTCCCCAAGCTGGCGCTGTCACCCACCTCGTCCTTTGCCTTGGGAGCGGAGCGGTGTCGGGACTTGGACGTCAGAGCGGCTGCAGCTAGCTTCTTCTGAAGCTCTTCTAGTTTAGTCTGCTTGTATGCGGACAGGTGAGAGGAAACCTGAGGACAGATGGACCATAACATTACACGTGTCCAATCTATGACTGGTTTTAGTCTGTTGATCATATTTAAAAAGGTAGACTGTCTAGAATTCTGCAGGGTGAAAACTGAATTATTTTCTCTTTCAGCTTTCAGGTTTCAAAAGCCGTAGAACATTAATTTCATGATATTTAAAAAAATCATAAAAGGCAGTTTAGATGGGATCATTATTTTCTATACCACGCAGTGCATATTTTGCCAAATTTTCATGAGGACATGTCGAGTTGTGCTTACAGAGTGTCAACGTGCAGGTGCTGGTGCATATTTTATATAAATTATGCATTTTAGGCTGTGCATATTTTTTTAATCCAAAGCACTGCATATTGTAGGGCAGCGATACAAAGTTCTGCTCCTGCGATCCACAAATCCGTAGGTTTTTGTTTCAAACCAAATTTAACACAGGTGACGCTAATCATTACTAGGATGAAATGCTAACTCAGGTAGTCGCAACTGGGGTTGGACGAAAACCTACAGAATTGCGGCTCGCGGGAGCAGGAATGAGTATCGCCTGTGTAAGAAATCGTTATCCCATATACAGTACAGAGTTTATTGGATTCTATAATTATGGAATACAGCTTTTACAGCGTTTTTAAGCTGGTCAGCAAGACAGAGAAAGTAGTTCTATTTTTACGGCTCAGATTCTACAAATAGTACCTTTAAATTAATTAATTAATTTCAACCATAATTTACAGTTATACTCTGATAATTAATATTTAGGCAGCTGGTTATTCTTAGAATGCGGTGAAATAAAAAGGGAGCCGACCTCCTGAAAAAGACAGTCGTAGTGGAACATGTGTCCACAGAGAAACAGGTAGAATGGCCGGTTTAAGAGGGGGAAGTCACAGGTGGCACACTTTTCCTGGCTCTCCACCAGACCGTATTTGTTCCTCATCTCCTGGATGTCTTCTCTGATCCGCTTGGCGCTCTCCGTCGCCTCCTCCATCTCCAGCTTCAGCTCCTCAATGTGTTGGTTGTATTCCTCCAGGGAGCTGCAGATAGCTTCCTGAAATTAACAATGTGTATTTTTTATGTGTCTGACCTACACGGAAATAAAATCTGGGTTATGTTCAGTGAAAAGGTTTTGAATATTGTGTACCGATGATGCTTAATTGAGGGTAATGGGCTCATATTAAAACCTGGACTGGAGTATTATGGAATGGTATTCCACACTGTGTGCATTTACTCCAGTCCAGACAGTAATATGAGCCCTTCCTCTTCAATCAATAGGGGCGCAGATGGCTCAGTGGGTAGGGAGTCAGACTTGTAGTCAGAAGGTTGCCAGTTCGATTCCCGACTGAGCCAAATGTCGTTGTGTCCTTGGGCAAGACACTTTACCCTAATTGCTCCCAGGTCGTTGCTGTAAATAAGAAATTGTTCTTAGTCAACTTACCTGGTTAAATAAAGGTTAAATTAAATTAAAATCAAAATACACCTGCCTCCAGTAGTATAAAGTAATATGTACATTGTCTATATTTTACATAACTACATTGTCATGTGAAATCCATAATGAAAATGTTACTAAAAGATAAAATTCTATAAAAATACTGTTATTTAATTATTATATACTATTACATACTATAAGACTTTCACTTTAACTGAAATTAAATAAGAATTTCAATGCAAATAAACTAAACTAAAAGTAATACCTTGAAGTGGTCTATGGTAACAAAGTCAGGAAAGAAGGGGAGTATGTCCTCAATCTTCAGAAGATTGCAGGAGGAAAGACAGTTCATTGCTTTCTTTACATCTTTCTCCTCCTGCACCACGTGTCGGGCGATCTTCAGCCACAGCTTCTTCCTAAGCTCCTCGTCATCCTCGGGCAGGTCGGCACAGGACTTGGCCAGGTCCACATCCACCTGGAACACAAACAGGTAAGAAAATAATCCTTCACTGAAACAACGCACCCGGAACAGGGTGAATAACCTGATTGGGGTCAGTTCCATTTCAATTACAGTCAGATTTGTAAGTAGCCTGCCACTCTGAAACCAATTAGAAAACATTCTCAATTCACTGAAATTAAAAAAGAATGGACTAGACCCCTTCAAACCTACTTGAAAATAATTAAATCGAGCTGAAAAACAAAAAAGCGAAATCTTCACAGGCTTTTTGTTTTTGCTCCTTGCCAACATGGGCAATCATTTTCGATGGTACTCCACTAACTATTGGGCAGAGATAGCCAAACGTACTTGTAGGGCCAGGTCAACCGCCTCCTCGTACATTTCCATGATCTTGTAGACAAGCACGCACGCCTGGAGGTAGCCGTGCTCCGCACACAGACGCAGGGCATATTTCAGGTCGTAGTGGATCTCTGACGCATGGGTGCCAGCCTGTCAAAACAACACATTTCCCTTCTTCATATCACTTCCTTAATATGCATTGATGCTTATTATAATAATAACATTTGTAATAAATGTAAGAAATCTATAACATTTAATTCGCTTTAAACGTGGGAGTCAGCGCCTACCTGTTCCAGGTACCAGAGCAGGGAGTCGGGCTTGTACTTGGCGTAGAGTGAGAGGAGGTAGTTGTGAATGGCCTCTTCAGTCACAGAGAGCTGATAGACACAAAACTCCATGTAGCGGATTGTCTCATTGATCTGTGGAAGGATGGATTGATTAAAATGAAGTGTGTTTGATGTTTGTATTTTATATTTGCCCTATATAGCTCAGTTGGTACAGCATAGCATTTGTAATGTCAGGGATGTAGGTTAATTTTCCACAGGAGACCAGTAAGAAAAATCACAAAAATATATGAACCCACTCTACTGTGAATCCCACAGGATAAAAGTAACTGCTAAAATTTTTAAGTGTAAATCTTTAAAATATATATTGGTTCAACTGGTGACAATAACTTTGAATATATTGGGTGTTTATATATTCTATATATTATATTTAGATTATAAAGTATACCTGTTGTGTGGAACCCATCTGACTGTAGTTGACCAAAGCTGGGATGAGCTTCTTGGGTTCCAGCCTACTCCCCATCTGAATCCAGGCATCAACCACCTTGTGTTGTCAGAATTACAATTAAATTAAATTTATCTCACTTTCACAAATACACTTTGGTGGAGGGCGGAGTCCTTCAGATCGTCATACTAAAATCGAGCGATCACACAAATGCTCTGTTGCTAAGCTTACTGCGAGGAATGTTAGTAGGGTTGAAATGTCCCTGATGGTGTGTAGATCTCTAGACGATCTGTGGGGACTAAAGCGTAAATAAAGTTCTACCAAACCATATGTAGTGTCCAGTCAAATACCTTCTTAGGGATATGCTGCATGAGGACTGGGGAGAACTTATAGAAGAGCTTCTCATTGCAGTGCTTTGACAGCACCTCCAGGGCGGCGCTATAGTCATCATGCTGACAGTGGTGGGAGATCACCCTCTCGTAGTCCTAGAACCATACATTCATATAGATTATTTACTATTCCAATCAATCACCATTTAAAAACAGACAAGTCAGGAACCATTTAAAGTGGCACTACCATGGAACACCATTAAGAGTTTGCCAAAAGAAAGAAGCGATAAATGGATAAACAGACAAACAAACAGATACCTGCATGATGACAGAGAAGTAGACCATGTCGTCCACGTTGCCATGGCTAGCCAGGAGGTCATAGATGGTCGTACGGTTGTTGTAGAGGCACTCCTTGTAATTAGAACTACTTAGAAACTTCCGGAACTCGTCCCGTGTTTCCTGGAAGAGTTCATGTTTGCCCTCGTCGGATTCAAGGAGACCCAGGCGATTCAGGTACAGCTCAGTCAACCACATGACCAATAAGGTTATCTGGGTCTTTTCACTCTGTTCAATTGATCAATCGTGAATTAAGAAAATGAAACTTAGAGGTAGAATACTATGATATATTGTCCATACTAAGCAATTGTGCCAGCTGCTTTCCAAAAGGCTTCTTATTCACAGTGAGATGCAAAAATAAAATTAAAAAAACATTACAAACCTGTTTCAGATTGTTGAGTTTCTTCAGTAGGAACTCCTTTAGAGCCTCATCCTGTTTCGCCTCTATGAACTTCAAGGCAATCTCCTCAAAGTAGTTCTGGGTCAAGGCGTAGCACTTTGCACTCTCCAGGTAGCGTTTATTCTGGAAGCAGTGTTCTGCCTCCTTAGCAAGGACTCTGTCCATGCACTCGGGCCGGTCCCGACAGTACTCTTTAGCCAGGTCAAACTTGTTCATACTCATGTACATCTGCCAAACATCCCTGGCCTCCCTCTGGATGTGGTACCTGGGTCAAGAAGACACATGTTGTACATGCTGTAGTCTCTTCATTCTTTCCAGTACTGATTTTGTAACGTGTGGTTATTCTACGGGTCTTTAACTGAATGCACTAAGTTAACGTCCGTCTGGGTAGGGGTGTTGGCTAAATTAATTAAAAAGTTATCAAACCTGAAAACAGCCTTTTCTGTGTAGATCCAGACCAGCCCTCCT
>JACXGM010003332.1:0-42310 GCA_016801145.1 Umbra pygmaea
CACATTTAAATGTAAAGATGGGCTTTCCATCCACATTTAAATGTAAAGATGGGCTTTCCATCCACATTTAAATGTAAAGATGGGCTTTCCATCCACATTTAAATGTAAAGATGGGTTTTCCATCCACAGACTTTCTACAAACTTTGCCTTAGAAACTTTGCGCTGATCTGCCTTTCATTCTTTTTCTGTTCCTTTTCAGCCATTTGTCTTGTTTTTCAAATGGTCTTTTCCTGTTGCACCTCTTTCACTGCTCTGTCCAACTCCACAAGAGGCGTTAAAGCCCTGTCTGTCTTCCATTCATAAGTGCGTGGCACAATGGGTTTTGGTCTAAAATTAAGAATGTCACATGTTTAAGTGCTCAAATATAAGAGTACCATGTAAAATTACAAATTAATAATATGTTGAAAATAATCATAAGTGGGGGTGAGTTGTTTAACTGGCCCAAATCACCCCAGACCCACAAGTTAGAAAAACTAGCATGATCCAGCAGTTAAGAGCTAACATCATGCTAACTATATAGACTCATTGTCTAGCCTGCTACAGTACTAAAACATGGGTGAGGTGTTTTCAAACTTGTCTATAATTGTTCAGACACTGCAATAAAAAACCTTAATCATAGAAATTTTACTAAACAGTTTTTTGAGCTAAAATGTGCTTATCTCTAATGCCATGTTTCTCTCTTTGGAGAATGAGTAAAATGGATGGCTTTTCAAAATGATGTTTCCAGAAACAAGGTGTGGATCTACTTCCCCCTGGCACAAATCACTCCACTCTCCGCTAAGCAAAAAAAACATACTTTGTCCTTCAGTGAATTTCCTTAAAGTTTTGGATTCATATGAATTTTGCCTACAAGATGAATAAGTCAAATCCAACCTTTTGAGACAATAATTTCCTGCATGATGTCATTTTGAGCCAAAAATACAAAAATGTTTGTTGAATTTGTTTGTTAATTATAGTAAGGGTGTTTGCAGTAGCAATTTCATTTTGATCTATCAAATAACTGAAGGACACAGTAATATTTCAGTAGTGAAATGATGTTCATTGGATTAACAGAAAATGTGCAATATGCATGAAAACAAAATTAGACAGGTGCATTAATTTGGGCGCCCTTGTCATTTTGTTGATTTGAATACCTACGGTAGCACTGATTAATTGGATCACACAATTAGTGTGTATTGGATCACACAAAAGGTATTGAAGGTGGCGGGAGAGTGATGCGGAAGAAGCCATGAGGAATGCAAACACACTTTTGGACAAGCCAGTTTGATTTGGAAGAAGGTGCTGTGGACTGATGAAACAAAGATGGAGTTATTTGGTCATAACAAGGGGCATTATACATGGTGACAAAATAACACAGCGTTCCAAGACAAACACTTGCTACCCACAGTAAAATTTGGTGGAGGTTCCATCATGCAGTGGGGGTGTGTGGCCAGTGCTGGTCCTGGAAATCTTGTTAGAGTTGAGTGTTGCTAGGATTCCACAAAATATCAGCAGATACTTAAGAATAATGTAGAGTAATCAGTCGCAAAGATAAAGTTAAGCAGGGGCTATATATTTCAACAAGACAACGACACAAAACACTGCTCAAAATCTACTCTGGCATTTATGCAGAGGAACAAATACAATGTTCTGGAATGGCCACCCCAGTCCCCAGACCTGAATGTCATTGAAAATGTGGGGTGATTTGAAGCGGGCTGTCCATGCTCAGCAACCATCAAACCTAAGTGAACTGGAGTTGTTTTGCAAGGATGAATGGTCCAAAATACCTTCATCCAGAATCCAGACACTCATTACAGGCTATAGGAAGCGTCTAGAGGCTGATATTTCTGCTAAAGGAGGCTCAACTAAATATTGATGTGATATTTCTGTTGGGGCGCCCAAATTTAATACACCTGTCTATTTTTGTTTTGGTGCATTTTGCACATTTTTATGTTCATCCAATAAACCTAATTTCACTGCTGAAATATTACTGTGTCCTTCAGTTATTTGATAGATCAACATGAAATTACTGATCCAAACACCCAATTATTTATAAATGAAAATCATGGAAATTGTCAGGGGTGCCTAAACTTTTGCATACAACTGTACATACACATATACACACAAAAATATATATACAGTATAAAGTGTCTACTTTATTGCAGGATATACCAGATAACACACAGATCTACTTTTTAAGCAGAGTCAAAATGTCAACCTGGTAACTCCTCATAAAATGTAGATTGTAGCCAGAAAGGCTGTCATTGTTTTCCCCACCATTGTGAATGTCAATGTAGATTATAGAGATGCCATCACTCTCCCTTGACTCTACACTCCCAGTGTGAAAGCCCTTTTGTTTACAGGTCACATCTGCACGTCATATGCTGAGCATGTCAGAAGGGGCTCCCTTAGCGAGGTAGTACACTCAGGTTCCTTTGCCAGGGACTACTTCTGGCCCCGAGGTGTGCTGGTCGAGCTCTCTGTAGGAAGATCTCTGTCACGCTTTCGGAGATGGTAAACCAGAGAGGTTTGAAGATGTTTTAAGTTGCATTCACACTTTGTTAAAGGGCTCACAGGTGGTATGCATTAATTTCAATCAAAGCTGCGTGAGGTTATTGTTTTTGTGTCAACACTTCTATACAATTTCTGTATGGGTGTTGACTTCTCAATGACATTCTCAACAACAGAAACAAGTATAGGTTACACTTTATTTGGATAGAACATCTACAGACAGTACTCTTGACTACAGATATGTATACTATAACAAACTCTAAAAAAAATGCATTTCTTGATGGCTAAGGTTAAGGTTAGGTTTAGAATTAGGGATAGGGTAAGAAAATGTTTAGGGATTGGGGACAGGATAGTGTTTAAGGTTAGGGTGAGTGATAGAAGATAGTTAATTAAAATGTTTATTGTCTGTAAAGCATCTACAGATAGACTATTTAAATAAAGTGTTACCCACAAAGTTAAATCAAAATGGGTTTAATTAGGAGTTTTTGCCACTGATCAGCTCATGTTAAAGTGAAAAACCCAAATAAGTTGTCCAAGATGGTGAACATTTTGAAGAGCCATTGTACATAATATCGCATGTTGCCCCTTAGTTTGAAAAAAATAAAACAAAAAAGGGTTGTTTTTTAGCTTGATCTAACTCTAACCTTTAACCTTTTTTGTTCAAAAGAAAATGTGAATGATTGGATAATTTTCAACCTCTGAAACCTTGCTTTGCCCCGTGCTTGGGAGATAAATACACTTAATTCTTCTCTTTATCTCCTAATAGTGAAGTTATTTTCTGGAATGTTGCCATTTTATGTACAGCCACTACCTAATTTACAGTATGACGGTCAACTACATGTTGTTTCAATTCTTTTGTTTGGCATGAGTTCTATCAGTTTGGCAATGTGACACATTCATTCTAAAGTTTACCATGAAGCCATATAGAATATAGAGAGTATATCAAATTTATTATACGTCATTTAGGTTTGGATCACAATATATTGTTAGAGCCAATTATGATTTGATGAAACTTAAAAAAATATATACCGGTATTTATTAAGAATTATGTTTTTCTTTAAACAATTTTACATTAATTATTAGTTAGATTTCTCTCATTCGTCAATCAGTCAATAAAATGTATTTTAAATAGCCCTTTTTACATCAGCAGTTGTCACAAAGTACTTTTACAGATACCCAGCCTAGAACCCCAAAGAGCAAGCAACAATGTGAAATTGAAGCATAGTGGCTAGGAAAAATTGAAAAAGAAACCTAGAGAGGTTCCAGACTCAGTAGGATGGCCATACCTCTTCTGGCTATGGCGGATGTAAAGTTCAAGAGTGCATGCTAAATTAGGGCCAAGTTGTTTATCAGTACACATTAAGGTCCTGTGAGGAGTCCTGGGGCATGCTCAGAGAGTTTACATCTTCATGTGGGCTGTGTCCAGTCTTTAGACAGATCCAGATTGGATGCACCACCAAGTATACAGGAAAAAGGAAAGCCAGGTGGGCTGTGGGCAGTGACAATGGCTTTGGACAAGGACTCAGGTCATCCTAGGTCATCGTCCTAGGATTCAACAGGACACCAGAGAGATTAGATGGGGCGTTTCATGAATCAACAGTACCTCATTGTAGAATGCAGATTGATACTCGTCCTCCAGCCAACGAATGAAGCCTGTACTATAGTAAACTACGCCACATCCCGAGGGGTTGTAGAGACATAATCACTGGCAGCCCTAAGTATTTAAAAACTATGCTTTAAAGGTGCGATATTTATACCTCTGGGTATACAAAATGTGAATATGGGAGCTGTCGTGCTAATACGGGTCCCTGTCGGGACTTAAGTGTATTTCACTGAAGTGTCTAGATTCCCATTTTCTCTTATGCAGTTGTTGTGCCCGCCCTGCAAACTCATTAGGTTTCACCGTATAGCTCTGGTTTGATTGACAGCTCTGTCAACAGTACTTTCTCTAGTTTAGCCAATCATACATCACACATTTGTTGGAGATTCCCTATCTGACGCTCAGTAAGGGAATTCCTGCAATACCATGAGAAACACTGTCGGGTTTCAAGTTATCTACGTTAAGACAATGATTTTACTTAGATTGTGCATATAAACAATATACTACACATCTGGACTAAAATGGGAGGCCTTCAAAAATAGTTTTGCAATTATGAAAGTTGTGGACTGTAGCTTTAAGTTTAATATTAATCTGACAGGCAAGCATAACAGGGAGTTACCATGCAGACCCCCTGTCTCATATCACTTGCCTACCAGCCCTAGTTTTGATCTAGTGTAAGATCTGTCTGTGTGTGTGTTTTAGTTCAAAAGATCATATTAGAACCAAATGTCTTCATGAGGATAGTAATACTTGACAAAGTAACCAATATTTGGACCTTTTGCAGGTCCCTGTAAGGACAGAGTACATTTCTGCCTGGGTGGTTAGGTTTAAGAGGAATTAAGTATTAGAGGAAGTTTAAATGTTAGGTTATGGTGGGGGGTCCGTGTGGTGTAATGGGCTAAGTCGCTGCACTGCACGACAGTCTATGTCACGGGTTCGAGCTAAACTATGGGTTCTCGGACTTTCCCCAGGCCTCCTGCATGAGGCAGCACAAATTGGCAGAGCGCTGCCTGGGATTTGGGTTAGATAAATCAGATTATCTATCCTACCATGTCACTCTCCAGTGACTCCTTGTGTTCAGATAGGGCGCCGGTGGGTTCAATTGCGGTGATCATATTCATCCCGTGCGTGATCTGACTAAAGGCTTCCGTGTTGGCTTCTCGGTGTGAAAAGAATCGGCGGCTGGGCGACATGTGGTCAGATGGACTCGCGCCCCTCGCCATCCCACAGATCTGTCCAAGGAGTTGCTGGATTAGAGAGAATTGGGAGGGGAGAAAATGGGAAGATCACAATTTTTTTGTAAAAATAAATTAGGTTAAGGTTAGGTTACACTAATATTTTTGTGTTTTAATCCCCATGAGCTTCGCTGTACTTGACTGTGTCGTTTTTCTACTGTATGACCCAGCACCAAGTAGGGGGACCGTTTAGGGAACTACAACCATACACAGCTGAACATGTGTTATAAAATAAACGTGTTGGTAAAGGCTAACGGCTGTGTATGTGGGCTGTCAGCACTGCAGAATACACATCGGGCTATAACAGGCTCTTGTTCTTTAAATGCAGCACCGAACATACACATCAACATGTCACATTGACCTCGTCATGACCTCTAAAATATTATAGTGAATTGAAATCCAGTAAACAGCCAACATACAATAAAAATGAATGCAGTTTGTTTCTTTAGATTTAATCTTATTTAGAATATTAATAATACTATTCTATTCCAACTCAATATGTTAAAATGTATCCATATTTAATGAGCATTAACAAAGAAAGATGTGTTATATTGTGACTTTGGCTCTGGATGTGGAGGATTAGACCCAATTCTACATTTTTTATTACAGTATACATCAACAGATTTGTATGGCTCTTCTTCCCTGAACTTAACATTTACTATATTCTCTTCCCTATTTTAATTAAATTTCTCTCTTTAAGTTCCACACCTCATCTTTAGTTCTCACAGAGTAGTTCAGAGTAGTATTGTAAAACCCCTATATATGCCTCATGATACAAAACCCTCAGGTCTAGTCAATAGTTCCTCCTGTGGGGACCCCCAGCCATCTCATGGTTTTGATGTATCCCTGAAGTAGGTCACCTGATTTCAGCAGCCAAGGGCGTGATAAATGGTTGACAAGCTGATTCAGGTGTGCTACTCTGGGATACATCCAATACATGGAATGTCTGGGGGTCCCCAGGAGAGGTTTGAGAACCACTGCTTTATTTCACTCATGTAATGCTGCTCAGTACCCAGATTTCATTTGTTAAATAATCACTTGAATAGGTTGTTTTAACAGCTCTACTTCTCCTCTATAAAAACTAAATATGTAATAATAAAAGTGCCTTTTCATATTAAAGTAATAACTCTGAGCTGTGGGATGTGAGACACCCAGTGTGTCTCCGCGCACACCGATAATCAGATATCCAGAGCTGCCAAAGCTACAGTGCATTCAGTCATCTCAAAGAGCCATGTTTGGCCCTCTGTTTCCCCATCCTTCCACTGACTCCCTGCTGCTCACACAATAACATAGAGCTGAATATGACTTGGCAAGACAGACACAGTCGTTATGGAACCAACTGTTGCTAATAGGTTTGTTGTTTCTGTCATGGGGTGAAAATGTGACTGGTTGATTGGGATTCATGTTGAGAGTACAGAGTAGAGCTAGAAATCCAAGCAAATACAGTAATACACATAAGGTGAAATCAAAATACATTGTAGGTCAACTCCCTTTAGCCTACATGAACAGATGCAAACTAACACTAAATACAAAAAATAAGCCATCCAGGAAGTCATCCATCACCTATCATTTCCCAATGTTCCAAGTCATCCACGTGCTTTCTTTAAAAAAAAAAATTATTGTTCCCCTGCTCCAGTCTGCATCACTTCCTGTGGGCGGCAATCTAGAACCCAATCACACAAATTTTTCCCACCTGTGAGATTTCTAGTAAGCCTCTTACACCAGTCTCTCCCACACATCTGAATTATTCATCTAATATTATCGTCTCTGTCATACATGACTATATCCCTCTAATAAAAGGGACTGTTTGTAGCCTTTTCACCAGTAAAAATGGCACAACTTCAATATACAGTGTTTATTTTGCCATTAGAAAAAAGAATGGCACTGAGGGAATGCCTGAGTTGTACTTCCAGTGTCAATCTGCATTTGCCAGTCCATCTTTGATATAAGTAACATACAGTAATTCAGGATGGGCTTATGTGCATAACAAAGCAGTACATAGTGTAGTGCAGTGGTTCTCATCCTTTGAGGTACTCGAGTTTACTGATCAAATTGACGTTGTGCTGAATGTCTAAACGGCTTTAATGTCTACTCATCAGTTACACCTAATAGCACAACAAAATGCAAGAATGGTTTTTAGAAACATACTTTTATTTGTAATTCCATAAACGTTGTTTAGAATTATATAATAAAATCAATAAATGTTAATTTAACATGCCCACAGCTGGCAAGTTAGCTGAACTTAATTGGTGAAAGGATACACAAAGGGAAGATCTAAATTGCTTTCTCCTTGCATCCCCTTTTCCCGTCATCTCCATCTCAACCCATTGGAGGTCAGGGGGAGGACAGAACACTGGCTCTCATTTTTCCAAAAGGGCTTTAGGTATGTGACAAGTAGAGAGAGGACACAAGGAGAGAGAGGACACAAGGAGAGTGAGGACACAAGGAGAGAGAGGACATATGCAGAGAGAGGACACAAGCAGAGAGAGGACACAAGCAGAGAGAGGACACAAGGAGAGAGAGTACACAAGGAGAGAGAGGACACAAGGAGAGAGAGGACACAAGGAGAGAGAGGACACAAGCAGAGAGAGGACACAAGCAGAGAGAGGACACAAGGAGGGAGAGGACACAAGGAGAGAGAGGACACAAGGAGAATCACGCCGAGTTCTTCTCTGCACCACACTCAGACTGCAATGCTGAGGGTAAGTGAAGACGAATGTGAAGCAACTGCAGGGTTGGAGTTTAAATGGATTGGAGTTTTAACGGAAAATGGAGGGATCTGTACAGTCCTGATGGAGGGATTGGAAACAGCTGAGATAATGAGATGACTTAATGGTGCAAATCAGTGTCGGTCCCGGGAAAGCCACAAAATGAAAAATGCAATTACCTTTAACAGTAGAACAGTCAGGTCATACCGTCTACTAGGTCCTAAGTTATGGAAACATTTCAAGTGTTGTGAGGAAATAGGTCCTGAAATGTTTAAACCATCTGTAAAATCTGCCACCTCTGGTCTCTTTTCGGTATTAAGGTTTTATGTATTGAAAAGTGTTCTCCAGGCAGATCTGCCTTGGAGGCAGAAATCATTTGATTGGTTGATTCAAAACTGAGGGCGGACCTCACATGACATTGAAAACGTGCACATGAGCATAGTTTTCTCAGTTTTTAATCATATCTAACCGTACACCTAACCTTAACCCTAACCTTAACCACACTGGAGTGTTAAAATGTAATCCTGTGCTATTATATTTACAGTGCCTTGCGAAAGTATTCAGCCCCCTTGAACATTGACCTTTTGCCACATTTCAGGCTTCAAACATAAAGATATAAAACTGTAATTTTTTGTGAAGAAGCAACAACAAGTGAGACACAATCATGAAGTGGAACAAAATTTATTGGATATTTCAAACTTTTTTAACAAATAAAAAACTGACAAATTCGGCAAGCAAAATTATTCAGCCCCTTTACTTTCAGTGCAGCAAACTCTCCAGAAGTTCAGTGAGGATCTCTGAATGATCCAATGTTGACCTCAATGACTAATGATGATAAATAGAATCCACCTGTGTGTAATCAAGTCTCTGTATAAATGCACCTGCTCTGTGATAGTCTCAGAGGTCCGTTGAAAGCACAGAGAGCCTCATGAAGAACAAGGAACACACCAGGCAGGTCCGAGATACTGGTGTGGAGAAGCTTAAAGCCGGATTTGGATACAGAAAGATTTCCCATGCTTTAAACATCCCAAGGAGCACTGTGCAAGCGATAATATTGAAATGGAAGGAGTATCAGACCACTGCAAATCTACCAGGACCCCGCTGTCCCTCTAAACCTTCAGCTCATACAAAGAGAAGACTGATCAGAGAGGCAGCCAAGAGGCCCATGATCACTCTGGATGAACAGCAGAGATCTATAGCTGAAGTGGGCGAGTCTGTCCATAGGATACTGCACAAATCTGGCCTTTAGGGAAGAGTGGCAAGAAGAAAGCCATTTCTGAAAGATATCCATAAAAATTGTCGTTTAAAGTTTTCCACAAGCCACCTGGGAGTCACACCAAACATGTGGAAGACGGTCAGATGAAACCAAAATTGAACTTTTTTGGCAACAATGCAAAACGTTATGTTTGGCGTAAAAGCAACAAAACTCATCACCCTGAACACACCATCCTCACTGTCAAACATGGTGGTGGCAGCATCATGGTTTGGGCCTGCTTCTCTTCATCAGGGACAGGGAAGATGGCTAAAATTGATGGGAAGATGGATGGAGCCAAATACAGGACCATTCTGAAAGAAGACCTGAGACTGGGACGGAGATTTGTCTTCCAACAAGACAATGATCTAAAACATAAAGTAAAATCTACAATGGAATGGTTCACAAATAAACATATCCAGGTGTTCGAATGGCCAAGTCAAAGTCCAGACCTGAATCCAATCGAGAATCTGTGGAAAGAACTGAAAACTGCTGTTCACAAACGCTCTCCATCCAACCTCACTGAGCTCGAGCTGTTTTGCAAGGAGGAATGGGCAAAAAGTTCATTCTCTCGATGTGCAAAACTGATAGAGACATACTCCAAGCGACTTACAGCTGTAATCGCAGCAAAAGGTGGCGCTACAAAGTATTAACTTACTAATAATTTTGCACGCCCAATTTTTCAGTTTTTATTTGTTAAAAAAGTTTGAAATATCCAATAAATTTTGTTCCACTTCATGATTGTGTTCCACTTGTTGTTGATTCTTCACAAAAAATTACAGTTTAATATCTTTACGTTTGAAGACTGAAATGTGGCAAAAGGTCGAAAAGTTCAAGGGGCCGAATACTTTCGCAAGGCACTGTATGGATATGCCATCCTGGAGGAGGTGAACTACTGTACCTTTGAAACCTGAATGGGCTGTAGGTACCGCCTAATGCTACCAGTAGTGACAAGGACACTAGCAAAATGCAAAACTGAAGAAGAATCAGGCAGGAAGGATGATGAGAGAGCAATTGTCTGTGGCCACCACCTACAAAACCATTCCATTTTCGGGGGTTGTCTTGCTTTTTCCTCTCCAAGTGTACCTGTTGTCACTTTCATTTGTATCAAAACAGGTGACACTGATTCACAATCACTAATCGGTCCTACCTGGATAGACTGATATCCCTGAAGTTTCATTGTCTTGGTGTTGTACTGTGATGATTGCGTGATCCCTTAATTTTCTGAGCAATGAACTTTAACTGTAGGTGTATATTTTAGTTTCTGTCTGCACTGTATGTTCACAACAGTCTTTAAACCAATTGCTGTGAAAGAGCATAAAGCACAAATTATCTAAATATAAATATTAATAAATATCAGTAGTTAAACTACCTTGGTTATTGTGAAGATTGATTATGAGCAACAGTGATAAAATAAAAAGTTGAAAAAGCAATGACACAATTGCATCTTTGTATAATCAAATAAAGATGTAATTGTGCAACATCGTTTGACTACATTGCTATAATACACTGTATTTGACTAATGATTAAATCATGTCTGAGGGACCATTACAGTATGCGAATCATTCCAAAACTAAAATGATACCGGCTACCCACATGGATATTTTTAAAATGTGCATGATGATGTGCATTTAGTAGCGTTAATGTTTCAGTAATCTTATTAGCTATTTAAATAATAGATAATTGTTGTTATTACAGTATTGATGGTTAGAATTATGACTTAAGGAAACAAATTAATGTTGCCACCTGGTGTTCTTTGACTGTAATTGGTGTGAGTTATCTGAGCTATAGCTAGAAAGAAAGCAAGGTGTTTTGTCATGTCCAAAGGGACCAGCTAGACTGAAACAGTGTTGTTTGATTGGTACTGCAAAGGTTATTATAACACCTTCAGCAAAAATCAAACAAGCTAACATCATGTTCATGACAGTCACTACAACATAGATTCAGGAACGGCAACACTAGTATCTTCTATAAATAAATGTTCTGTTTTCAGTAGGCAACATCAGGGCTACATTACTGTGTTGGGACTGGTTTATCTTGAATTTTTATCAAAATGTATTTATTAACATAGTGTTGTTCTGACTAATACTCTCTACAATATAAATACAAGAACATTAATAATAAAAATAGCAGACAACACAACACAATTACCATGCTAGCATTACATTGAAGTGGAGCCAGATTGGACCTATTCTGAGTGGATGGGAGACCTAGTCTGAGTGGATGGGAGACCAGATGTTGCTGAAAGTTGTGTAAAAGGGCCAGTAGAGGGTGTTCTTTCTTTTTGTCAAAAGACCAACTCACAATTTCTCAGGGCAGTGAAGGGGACATTGCCCTGCTTTAAACACAGTGTCCTAGCTAAATGCCCACTGGCCCGCATATCATCATGGCCTCCTTACATTTAATAATGTATGCATAAGTTACACAACTACTTCATACAGTACATTCCGCAGATTGCTACTCTACCTTTAATCGATGACTGCGTGTAGAGCTAAATAACATACACACAACATGCTGACTAGAGATGGAAAATGACCTACACTAAATATACTGACATTTACGAAATATGTTTCTTCACGAAGGACTGGACAACAAAAAGAGAGTGAAGAATAAAGCAAGCAGTAGCAGTGAGTCACATGACCGGTCAAGTTCCTGAAACCGGAAACAGGAAAGCAGGGTCCGGGTGTACTGTTTACCATTTTTATTTTACGCCGATTAAAAAAGGATTAAATGGAAATAAAAGGATTAAGATCAAAACACAATTAGTGCAATATATATTCTATCCAAGTTCAATTAAGGTACGTGTTTTCTGTTCAATACACTACAACTAGGCTAGCCTAGCAGTTAGCCTTGAAGTGCATGTAGCTACCTGTCATGCACGTATAGATAGGTGGGATTCCTAATAAAAAGTGCTTTCCTCCCTATGCAGAACTACATAACTAGCTAGATAAATGCATGTACAAATATAGCTAGCTAGCTGGCCGTCAAGCTTCGACTAAAAAAATGTACTCCATATTAAAGTAATCGGGCTATGGAAACCTAGCATGTCACTGTCTAAAGACAGTAACACACAAACACACAGACGATTCGTCCTGCTACTGGATTGGCAGAGGTTGACTAAATATTTTTAATTAAAATGTCAACTTCTTCACTATGATCATTTACGAGTCGTTCTTTTTTTTTTTAAATATGACCCTTACATTTCATTTCAGTAATAATATTTTATATAATATCTAGCTATACCAGCTAACCTAGAATAATTGCTCTGGCATTATTATACTTTCTTTTTAGTAAGTTACTTACACACTGGAATTTGTATCCTGCATGGTTTAGGTGATGTGTAGCATTGACGGCCGTCAACCCAACACGCTTAAATATAAACACCATGCCTGATGGTTGAGCTAATATTGTAAAAAACTTTTATTGAAAAAGAAATTAACCACCAGTGTAAGGTATGCACAGACGTACGTACCCCATAAATAATACCCAGACCGAAACTATATTTAAAGCATTGGTCAGTTATGTATGTTGCAATTTCGTATTGAAATGTTGTGTTAGGTCTAAAACAAAAATAATAAAGACAAAATTGTGTCACAGTACTTATAGCCTACTTTATCTAAAGCTATAATGTAACTGTATGAAATATGAATATGAGAATATGATAATATTGTGTTGTTAATCTTGCCATTACTCTTTTTATCATGACATATTTAGAGTTTAATAACATTTTTTGAAACATTATGTTGTTTTGAGAAATATTTACCTATATTGATCTATTTTCCAGCACAAACATATCATCCAAAATGCTGTTCAGTTTGCCAGGTCCAGAACCCTTAAAGTTGTACCGGTAAATGATAGTGTCATAGACTCTGCCTCACTGGAGGAATAAACTGTTAGGCAAAAAGGAAGGATGTGTTTAGCTGCTTTCACATTAAGGCTGTGATTATAGTTTCATTAAATCTCTGGTTCGTATTTGACAGTAATGACCGCTATCAAGCATGCCCTCCAGAGGGACATATTCACACCCAACGATGAGCGTCTCCTCAGCATTGTCAACGTCTGCAAGGCAGGAAAGAAGAAGAAGAACTGCTTCCTGTGTGCCACAGGTGAGGCGTCCTTTCACAACTGACATAACAAACTGTAAACATTTATAACAAGAACACTAATATTACAGATTTTACATCTGAAAACTGTCTCTGAAAAGTAATTTACCTGAAAAACTACAGCTAGAAATGTACTCATAGATCACTGCAAACCCTTTGAGACCCCAGTTTGATACTTCTATCCCAGTTACCACAGAGAGGCCAGTGCAGGTGAGAGTGGTAAAGGTGAAGAAATCTGACAAAGGGGATTTCTACAAACGGCAGATGGCATGGGAACTCAGAGATTTGGCTGAAGTGGATGCAAAAGATGCCAGCAAGGTCTGTGAATGAAGGTTTACTCTTCTTCTGTCTGATTGACAGGTTGCCCAATGTTTTAATTAGCATGAAAAATACTCTTCCTAGCATGGATAGGTAATCAAGCTAGACAAGTTAATTGCTTCTAAACTTAAACAGCACATCTGTTAAAAATAATGTCATCAGTTGTTGTAGAGGAGCGATTTAGGAATGCTTTTGTGTGATTCCATACATTTGTAACTAGTGACTAAGAAATTATTGCCCACATCTGTTTTAGACCTCTGCTCTAATCCTTCAATGTGCGTGTGCACCTCCTTAAACTCACCTTTTGTTTCACTAGCTACTGTGGCATGTAGATGGAAATAACAAAAATGTCTGCAAATTATATTTTTTAACCAGTCAAAACATAACATCTACAAACTGTATCTAATGGAGTTACATAGATCACCAAGCGTGTTGTACATAAAAGTGGGCTACAATTGAAAAATTGAAATCTCCTACTACTCAACTGATAACAACAATTTTAAGTAGAGCCCAACTGATATGGAATTTCTGTCGGATTGTGACAATTGTGCCAATACACTGATTACCAGTAGAAGTTATTTTAATAACTATGCCAAATGTCACTGGTCAAGCTAAAATCTGGGACAAAGCAGACTTGTGGGTGGTGTTAAAAATGCAGCTATTCAGTGGCCAAAGTTTGTTCGGTTTTGTACTTGAATTTGCATGTTTTTTGAGGATTCTAATATGCACCTGTAATTATACACATATTATTCTACATGATAATAGCAATAAGTATAGTGATTTTTAGTGCTGTTTCATATTTTGCCATTTGAACAGAATTGCTATGATTTTCTTAAATAGATGATGCAAATGACAGTCAGAATAATTTTCAAGTCACCAAACATATAGTTGAATTTCATTGAACAAACCACCCAATGAAACAAGTATTTATTAAGTAAATAAAAAACTCTAAATGCACTGTTCCAAATTATTATGCACAACAAAGAATCAAAACGTTTTATAGGTTGTAAAGAACGAAAAAGGGTCATTTGTTGAGCTTGCAGCAACAGGAGGTCATATTTACTGAAATCAAAAGGTTTAGCTTGAGGGTGCTCCAAAGGGTCTCAATAGGGTTGAGGTCAGGGGAGGATGGGGGCCACACCATGAGTTTCTTCTTTTATGCCCATAGCAGCCAATGACAGAGGTATTGTTTGCAGCATGAGATGATTTTGCTACAGAACGCATGGCTCTTCTTTTTGTACCATAGATGAAAGTGGTCAGTCAGAAACTCTATATACCTCACCGAGGTCATTTTCATTTCCACCTTCAGGGACCCTAAAGGGGCCTACCAGCTCCCCATGATTCTGGCCCAAAACATGACTCTGCCACTTGGCAAACTAATTATCACAGGTGTCTGAGATTAATTTCAGTGATCCAAAGAGCCCGGAGAAACAAAATACCATCCATGAGTTTGATTGGAAAAACAAATTTAATTTAATTTAAAGTTTATGACACTTAATTCCAATTTGCATAATAATTTGAAACGCAGTGTTTCAATAGGCACGTGTGGGTCCGTCTTTGGTAATTACTTTACATTTTAGACAGTGATTTTTTGTGCAACAAAGCACTGCATAGTGCAGGAAAGCATTATCCCACGTAAATAGCTTTTTACATATATATTTTTAATAGCAGTAAATACAGTTTTGTTTTTACTGATAAGTGTGGCACAGCATAGCGCTAGGAATAGAGGGTAATGGAGAGAAGGCAATATCGGCTTGGGGTATTGGGCCCTTTTCCAAGTACAAACATGAGTATTTAAGCCCAGTATCGGGCCCGATACCAAGTTCTAGTATCGGTATCGGTCCATCGCTAGGTTTTTGTATCCAATTCAGATTTTTGGAAGATAACATTTACTGTATTATAGCTTGAATATAAGATAATCTGAATGGATAGGGAGAGGCAAGGTGGCCTAGTGGATGGGGCCTCTGACTCAGGGGCAAAAGGCCCCAGTTCAATCCCCTAACATCCAACATGAAAGCGTTGTCATTCTCTATGTGATTAAGACAGTTACCCTGCTCCCAGGTTGGTGATGTAAATAATAATTTGTTCTTAATCAGCTTTTCTAGTAAATGAATTGGGCTTTTTAATTAAAATACACTTTTACATCCATTATGGTTCATGATATAATAATAATAATAATAATAATGGACTTCTATAGCGATTTTCAAGGAAGCCAAAGCGCAGTGAGGGGGAAAGCCCAGCTCATCCACCACCAATATGTAGCACCCACTTGGGTGATGCATGGCAGCCATTTTGCGACAGAACGCTCACCACACATCAGCATATATTGGCTAACATTTCCTAGCTAGAAAACCAACAACTTTAACAATGTATTTGAGTGTCAATACATGCTTTTTTATTTTGTTCCAAGTCAACATTTAGAGACAACATTTAGTTCACGTTGTCAAGAATCATTGGAGTTGACAGTTTGTTTTGGCCATTGGATTTGTTGCTAATCAACCCACCTGTTTAAAACATTATTTTCTACACCGTCTCTTTCTCCCCCTGCACACATTTCGCATCTCTGTTTCTCTCGTCATTCAGGAGAACCCAGAATTTGACCTCCATTTTGAAAAGGTGTATCGATGGGTAGCCAGTAGCACAGCTGAGAAGAATTCCTTCATCTCCTGCATCTGGAAACTGAACCAGCGTTACCTTCGGAAGAAGGTGGACTTCGTAAATGTCAGTTCACAACTTCTGGAAGGTACTGTAGCGCAGCTCTCTAACTTTGAATCACACGCATGGGTGTTTTCTAGTGTGTCTTGTACCTTGACTCCAGGAGAGGTTTGTTTTGCCTGTTTCTGATCTCCTGGGGCCTCATTTATAAACGTGGCGTACGCACAAAAGAAGGCGTACGCAGCTTTTTTTAAATCCCAATTTCAATAATTGGGATTTATAAAAAGCAAACTTGACGGGAAAATGTGCGGTCCTTCACGGAAACTCTGACCCAGGCATACGCACAAAAATGGGTGAAATGAGAAATGGCGACACCATCGGCAAATGGATGAAACACGTAGGCTACTGTAGATCCATCTGAAACTGCAGAGCGTTGTGTAACCGAAATCGAAATACTGCCTCTCATTAATAATATGAAGATGTCACAAAGCGATGCATACAATTAACAACCTGCAGAGAAATACAAACAATATAAAACAAGATTGTAACGTAAAGGCAAATGAAGGACATATTGCACATATTTGCAAAAAGAACACTCAAATATATTATATAGGCTAATTATATTGGCATGTTATGTAATTCATCCTTATAAATAATAAGGTAAACAGAACAAAATCATGTTTAAAACTAATATCCTTGTCGATGTCTCTGTCTGGCGATGCAGATAAATAGATGGTGATAAGATAGTCTTTATTGTCAATTGGGGAATATTGTTTTCATAGTATAAATGTCGTAATCAGATACAGAAACATAGTGTTAATTTATATGCATTTAGTTCGTTTTATTTTTAAATGTGTTCCATCGTGATGCATGTCTTAACCATTTTGAAAGTTTCAAGATTTTCTATTTGTGCAGAACTATTTTACATTTACAATTAGATTAATACATCTGTAGATTATCAGATACAATGAAATGGATGGTTATAAAAAGCCATGCCATCACAATGCGTAATGATGCACAATAGCTGACCTTGCAATGTTAGAAGATAATAATTATAATCATAATAAAAGCCTAATAATGAATATTATTTATTGGCGCCTTTCATATCACTCATAACAGGATTTCTGGCGACATGGCACTTTCCAGATGGAATTTACTGACAAGTCAGGGATATCTCATCCGAGTTATGCCAGGCGTGTTAGTCGGTATAACAGGCTTGGCGCATAAGTACATGAAGTTTCCGTACACGGCGGGTGAACAGGCAATCAAAAAAGAACAATTTGCAGCTATGTCCGGTTTCCCAAATGTAATCAATGTTTTTTACTGCACTCATGTTGCCATAAGGACACCGAGTGAGAATGCTTTCATTAATCAAAAGCATTTTCATTCCACCAATGTCCAAATAATTTGTGATGCAGACATGTTGCTCTAATGTTACCCATTTCCCCCACCCGTGGCAGACACACTTTCGCGATGAAGCGCTATAGACGCTTTTTTCGACATCGACTGATATCTGACCACTTTTTTTTATTTCGGCCACGGCATTCACGTCGTCTGTAACCTTTTGCCACTCCAACGCATTTTCGCCGTTCGTAATAGGCACACAGTGCGCATAAAACAACATTTTCCTCCTCTTTTCCACCTCGCCAACAATATTTTCTACTTGACATTGAGTGAAGTTGCTTTTTTGTTTTTCCTCACTACTGTGTATGCTATGATTTTTTCAATCAATTAATATTAATTTTGGGGCGTTTCACTGACTATTTATGGACAATTATGGGCGTGACATGTATCCGCAAAAGCTGCGCCACGTATTAGAGATGATTGTGATTTATAAAGGGAAAACAGCGTAGGACGTGCATGCGCACAGTTTTATAAATCTGAATATTTCTTTATGTACGCACGTCCGATATTTCGTCCGTACGCCATTTCTGACGCAAAATCCACCGCAAAGTTTTATAAATGAGGCCCCTGAACCCTGCCTGATGTTTTTTCAGAGAAATCTTTGTAACCTGTTAGTAGATGTTTGGTGTGGCTTTCTTTGGCTTAACAAATCTTTATTCTCACTCTTCCCTGGTAAACTATCACTGGCCAGAGCTTCCTAAAGCGGAAGGTTGGTGGACCTTCTTTTTCCATTCTCTCCATTTTCCTTTCACTGTGTTGAATCACCATTCTCAGAGTGGGCTCACATACCTTTGAAAGCTGTTGCTGCTGTTTGCCGTCTTTTGCAGTTGGATGAGTGGCTGTTTGTTTCTGCTGTGTAAATAATAACTGTCTGTGTTTGGTATCATACTTTGTGTATTTTTAATATGTATTCATACCATTGGAGGTGTGATGTGTGTGTTCATTTGTGGATGTGCATACGATACTGTGAGATCTGTTCACGTCTACCATTCTCTGCATCCTTGGTGAAGAGTCGGTCCCCAGTGGGGAGAGCCAGAGTGTTGCCGGGGGCGACGAAGATGCTTTGGACGACTACCAGGAGCTGAATGCACGTGAGGAGCAAGACATCGAGGGCATGATGGAGGTGTGCGAGTACGCCATCTCTAACGCAGAAGCCTTCGCGGAGAAGCTCTCCAGAGAGCTACAGGTTTTGGATGGCGTAAGTCTAGATGTGCATGCAGCACCCATAAAATAAGTTGACTTATTACTTTAATTATTTGTACTGCTGTTTACACTATACATTGCAGTATTAGAAACATTACAATGTTCAAATTGTGTGTGTGCGTGCGTGCGTGCGTGCATGCGTGCGTTTTGTAAATATTTGATTATAACTTCAGTGTAACAGCACTGAAGAAATTACACTTTGCTACAATGTAAAGTAGTGATTGTACAGCATGTATAACAGTGTAAATTTGCTGTCCCCTCAAAATAACTCAACACACACCCATTAATGTCTAAACGATGGCCACCAAATATCTCCACCAATTACACCATAAAACACAACGCATGATCATGCTGTGTAATGTTTTTTTTTTTTTCAAATAATATTCATACTAATGACTAATATGTTATATTGCTCAATTAAGGGCAGGTGGTTCCCATGGTAACAGAGCCATATGCACTGGTGTGTTTGGCAGAATTTCATTCCCTTTCATGTCACTCACTAGCTTGTATCTGACGTCTTCGCTAGCAGCTACAGCTTAAACTTGTACTAATGTTGGAAAACCAAAAAAACATTATCATAATAATATGAATATCCTAGAAACCTACAGATCAATTCTCAGGGGAAAAGTAGTCTCAGGCAGGGCTTCTACAAAACGTAACAGAAGTCTACCGCTAGTATTTTGCAATTATTTCTGCAATTGACTTCAGAACACCTACAGTATTTACAAAGAACGAAATTCTTGCAATGTATGGAACCCATTGTCAAAATAGTAATAATTTTCACATTCCCTATTGCGCAATATCTGGCTGAATGGAATACATTTAATAAAAGGGCATTTGGACCCCCCCCCCGTGGTAGCTATACTGTATCAGCAGGATTTATGTTGAAAACACAGATTAATCGGTCAGGCTCAGGTTTACACAATCTAGGTTTCCCTCATTTGTGGGACATGATACTTAGTCTGAGATTTTAGTTTTTTGTCTGAAATCTTTGGAGCAGGATAAGTGCAGTGACAGACATGAGCTGCACTTATGCTATTCGGAGCATGTTTTGAGATCTAAGCAAAGATGTAGCCACTTGCCTACATTTTTTCATATTCTTGCTAGCTTGTCAACTATGGCTGCAGTGATTGCTTACTTCATACAAGAGCACAAAACATGCATGCACAGACAGTTTTTTTGTCTTTTTAGACAGGATTGAATATTCAGTAGGTTCATGTTTTTCCCAGTTTCAGAAGTCTTTTGCAGTCAAGGACTGCAGTAGACCGTATCATATAATGTCTGCTTTTTAGAAAAACATTTACGGGATGTATGCCACTTTAGGTGTGCATCAGTGTCCTACTTGGCCATTCACAAACCTAACTTAAATCAGGCTTGCAGCATCTAAATGTTTGCAGTACGTTATAAATAGTAATTTACAGCATTTACAATATTATACTTTTTTGTGAACATTGGCTGCAACATGGAATTAATAGAGTGCACTGGCTACTATCTGTTTTTAGTTGAAGACTAATTGTGTGATTTTCCTACTTGCCCTCCTCCCCCAGGCCAACATCCAGTCCATCATGGCATCTGAGAAGCAGGTGAACATCCTGATGCAGCTGCTGGACGAGGCGCTGTCCGAGGTGGATACCATAGAGGGAAAGCTGAGCAGCTATGAGGAGATGCTGCAGAGCGTCAAGGAGCAGATGGACCAGATCTCCCAGAGCAACCGCCTCATCCAGATCAGCAACACCAACAACAGCAAGCTGCTGGACGAGATCCAGTTCTTAGTGGTGAGAAAGGACGGCCTCTATGACGGGGCATGGGTCTATTCGGCGCGTTACCACAAAGCATGACGTGTATCCTTCGACTCGCTGGTTCGGCTTAACGAGATTGTGTTGAAATCTTCGGCAGAACTACATGGATCTGTCGAAGGGTCACATCAGGGCACTGCAGGAGGGGGACCTGTCGTCACCTAAAGGCATCGAGGCCTGCATCAACGCCGCAGAGGCCCTGCTGCAGTGCATGAGCGTGGCGCTCCGACCAGGGCACGACAAGCTGACGGCAGTAAAGCAGCAGCAGCACCTGTTCGCTGATCTCAGAGACACTTTCGCCCGGCGCCTTGCCAACCACCTCAACAATGTGTTTGTCCACCAGGTAACCATGCACCCGGATAACACACTGCTAATCGCTAGCTTAGTGGACACTAAAATATTTATTTCTTTACCTTTATTTTCTGAGGTTTATTTTATCGGAAACAACAGGAATTATTTTAGAGGGCGGAAAGCGATAGAGTGTAATATTATTAATCAATGCAGAGACATTGGTCGGTATTACGTAAAAAATATTTTTAAACAATTTGAAATGTAAGCTTTTTTTGGGGGGATTTTTTTCTCAAAATGACTCCCCAATTTGTCATGCCATTTCCCCTTTAAAAGCTTTAAAGTCAAGGTTTCTCTCTGCATAAAGACAAAATGTGAAGAATTGCCGGAAATTATGTTTCAAGCTACAGCAGCAACAATGTCTCTGACCCATGGCTAAATGTGGAAATAACAGGAAATCTGTTTGAAAACAGTCTTTTTAAGGCTTGACAGGTCGACTCTTGCACACAAAGTATGTCTTTGTTTGGTCTCGGTTGTGTTCTGATTATGAGGGCTCCTTGATACATTTGCTATCATATAGAAGTCCCAGGCCCTAAAATGTTTAAGAACTTGGCAAATCTTAACAGGATATCAAGATGTATCTTCCAATTTAAATAAAAAATACCTGAGCAGCATTGAAGGCTACATGAGGCATGGCTGAAATCTATATCCTACGCAGTATTTCAGCAGTTTCCTATTTTTCACTGGGTGCCTCTTTCTGCTTTCCTAATCACATTCTGGTTAAACTCTGTCCCTTTCTCTGTGCGTTTCCCTTTTGTCCCTTTGTGTTGATGTCGCCACCCTATCAGTTCAACCACTTCAGTCACTTCAAAATGACCATCCCACAGTTCTATAGGTCCTCCTGTATGTCACTTCCAGTGAGTAGCTTCCTCACAGCAGCCCCCCTTGATCGCTCCACTCTAACCTCTGACCTTTCCTACTGATCCACTCACCTACAGTATGTTATTTCGTTTTCCTTGTGAAGAAAGTGTTTGTGACCGCATGGTTTTGCTACTAATGATTATTTGGCTAACCCTTCTGCTTTTCCATTTTAACGGTTCTAAAAGCCTCAGGAATGTCTCCGGACCATCTCCTCGGGAGGACTGACTGGGCTGTTCGTGCACTGGGATTTAAACCCGTGTCAGCTGTGACTGCTGTCATGCCATGGCTTACTATCTCTGCCTGTTTGCCTTAAAATACGCTTGCTTGACAGCAGCCCTTGTTAACAGTGAATGTGTTGAGAAATTATGTTTTCAGTACAAACAACAGCCTGCTGTTTGTCAGTGAGGTTTCTTGAATGCTGACGTTGAACAGGATTATAATTTACTAGTAACCCAGTGGTCCATTAGCTCAAAAAAACTGTCCTCATGAATGTAGAGGAGGTCCTCAATGAGGACAGAGTGGCTTCAAAACAAAACATTGCCAGTTTGTGTTTCTCTATGATTATGAGCTGTGTTTAACTGCCAGTTTGTTCCATTCAGGGTCATGACCAGAGCTCCACACTTTCCCAGCATACCGCAGAGCTGACCCTGCCCAAACACAGCCCCCTTCACAGGGATCTGCTTCGATACGCCAAGCTTATGGAGTGGCTCAAAACCACCCAGAGAGAGAAGTATGAGGGCCTGTCCAGGGTGAGTGGCTTCATTATTACCATGACTACTGGCCTTGCCCTGTCTACTACAATGTCATGGTTACCAGCATCACCACCACCTCAGTATTACACGGCCATCCTCATCAACATTAGCAGAATTTCGTTGCGTCGCAAGTAGATTCATTTTCTGGATTTGTCTCTGTCTTCAGACCTACGTTGATTACATGACCAGGCTATATGAACGTGAAATCAAAGACTTCTTTGAGGTGGCTAAGATCAAAATGGCAGGTACCACCAAGGAGGGAAAGGCTAATAAATTTGGTAAGATGTTTTCTCTTAATTTTAAGCCTTTCCTTTTTTAAGTGTGTGTACATTCTTTATGGGATTTGATACTTGAGGTGTTTGGAATTATGTTCAGTATATTTGTTATTTGTCAATCTATAAGTTGTAACATCACCTGATTTTTCTACATGGTCTTTCACTGGACATTTAGTGTTCATTCTAGCTAACAGAACTAGCTACATGTTTTCTGCCATAGCTTTTCACAGCTTTTGAAAGGCCCCGATGTGATGTCGCTGCTCAGTGTTGCTGTTGTATTGTTATTTTCCTGTCGAGCTGCTTAATGTTTGAATTCATCTCATGATGCCAAAGTCTGATTTTGATCTTATCCCCAGCACTCTTTTTGATTGCGGGGAATCAAATCACTAAGTACTTTAAGAAATGACAAGAGGAATCACAACACCCATTTTAATGTACCTCTACTGACTGAAATACAGTATTAAATATATTTATATAAGCGAAGAAAAAAAAACGTTTCACTCTAGTGATATTTTGGCAGAAGAATTAGTCTCACCTTCCTGAATTCAGAATTGAATTGTTAGCTTTTCCCCAAATGGGCAAAATGTTTGTTTACCGGTGAACCACCAGCCTCTTTAGGTCAACTACCAGCCTCCGTAGCGCATGTCAGTCTGTGATCTCTGACTTCTTATCTCACAACGTGCCCCCATGCTGCATGTCAGAAGCCTAACTTGTCTCTGTCTCTGATGCCTGCCTTTCTAACCGGCTGCCAGCCACGCTTCCACGGAAAGAGAGTGCTCTCAAACAAGATACAGAAAGTAAGTATCACATGGTTCCCGCATTTCCACCGCTGTGTTCTTCCCCACACCCCAGCCCACCTGTGCCCTACTGCTGTGTATACATGCAGAACTTCCTCCTCCATCAGGGCCCTTCACCCCTAAAATCCCTCAGCCCTCCAACCAGGGTACCTACAAAATGTCACTTATACAACCTCATACTGGCTACCTCTTCAAGGGTGCTATCAGTCTTACTTTCAATGCAAAAGGTTACATTTAGCTCACTGCATATCCAGCACATTTCCCCGATAATGTAGGTCCAACAACCATAGAAATATATATTGTGGGGCCTCCATGTTGCGTAGTCACTGCCTCATGGAAAAACTGTGTCACATGGCCAGGGTTCGTATCCTGGTTGCAGCATTATGTCATTGCCTGGAGACTCAGCACAGGGTGGCAGAAATTGGTGTAGTGCTGCATGGGTTTGGACGGGTAGGTAGTTGAAGGCAGGAACCTTGTGTCATCGCTCTCGAGCGACTCCTTGTAGGTCGTGCGCCTGTGTAGGTTAAATTGCGGTTGTATAGGTGAGAAATGTGTAACCTCCGACAAATGTATCAACTTAGTGCTTCCGTGTTTAACAAACAGTGTGATAAGAAAGGGATGGCTTGGTGACGTGTTTGAAGGAAGCACATTATCAAACTTGGACGATCACACACCTCCTGGGGGGTTGCCAATGAGACAAGGATTGGACATGTCAAACTGGGAGGGGAGAAAAATGTGCATGCACTCACGTGGACTTTATCACCAAGCATGCTTTTCAGTGTTTCATACGTTGTCTTTGCATTGTGGTCATCTGTTCATGTTGTGTACTTACAGCTGCGTAACAACTAACATGTTTTAAATATTCATACTCACCCTTTATTGGCCGACTTTTACAGATGCCACAAAATCATTAATTTTTTATAGCACTGGTTGCTTTTCAAAAACGAGCGAATTCACCAATGCTCTTATGGGTGTATATTAGTGCAGTGGTTGTGGGACTTGTATTTAGCCGGCTGTTAGAACATGTTTACAACAGCATACACTTTGGTGCTCCAGGCCTGCACGGCAGCTCTGGGAAGCTAACCGGCTCAACCTCCAGTCTCAACAAGCTGGCAGTGCAGGGCTCCAACAGCCGGCGCTCGCAGTCCTCCTCTTTGCTGGACATGGGCAACATGTCTGCCTCAGATCTGGATGTGGCTGACAGGACTAAGTTTGACAAGGTGATGCTCACAAACTGTACAGTTCTGCTCCACTCATACATATACATCAGCACTTCCTTTATCAGGAGGATAATACACAGCGTTTTTGTTGATCTTTCTCATTTTAAATTTCGTCTCTTTAATACTATTGATCAGTTGAGGTGGCCGGCCTCTCTCTTTGTAGATCTTTGAGCAGGTTCTTAGTGAGCTGGAGCCTCTGTGTCTAGCAGAACAAGATTTCATCAGCAAGTTTTTCAAGCTACAGCAGCTTCCGACTCTGGCTCAGGTAAAGGGCATGATAATCTGACTGGCTGAATGTTTGAAAGTGAGATTATAAATAACCTTTAAACAATTAAACCCTGGAGTCTTGTTTTGATTTTAGGGAGAATTGGACGATACAGACGGTGGAACGCTCTCTAGACAGACTGTTCCGGGGGAACACAGACACTCCATAACATCCAATGAGTGAGTTGTTCGCGTTTCATCTCTTAACGATGTCGACCATATGTTAGGAACGTCCATGAATAATATATCAGCCACTAATCATGAACCAGGGTGATGGCAAGTCAAAATGTATACTCTCAGTTTGTCTCTTGCTTTCTTTATTACTGCAATAGAACAGAAAATATAGGTGATAAATATACAAGAATTTGATCTAGCATTCTTCAATCTCTGTCCTTGTCTTTTCACCTGGCTGCTCATTGCGCAGGAAAGACATGGTCCGCTCGATGATGACCAAGATCTTCCACAGCATCGAGATGGAACTCAACAGCCTTATCGCACTGGGAGACAAGATTGACAGCTTCCACTCCCTCTACATGCTGGTGAAGATGAGTCACCACGTGTGGACGGCCCAGAATGTGGACCCCGCCTCATACCTCAGTACCACCCTGGGCAACGTGCTGGTCACTGTCAAAAGGAACTTTGACAAGTGCATTGTGAGTTGGGGTCAACAATATAAACATTGGAAAACATTAAGACTTTGGGGGAAAAAAGGTTTTACTATTGTGTTTAGGTAAAATTTACAATTTTTTGTTTTATTCCAAAAAACTACTTACACAAGTTCTCTCAAATTCTGAATGAAAATATTGTCATTCAGAGCATTTATTTGCAGAAAATTACAACTAGTTAAAATTACCAAAGTTGGGGGTCCGTGTGTCAAAGTGGGCTAAGTCAGGGAAGTCTACGAGTGGTTCGACTGTGGTTTCTCTAACTTTGCCTGGAACCTGAAGCAGGAGGCAACACAGATTGTCATAGCACTGCCTGGGATTCGGGATAGATAAGTCGAAATGTTTACCTTGCCACATTGCTCTCCAGCGACTCCTTGTGTGCAGCGGCGTCTGTAACTTGTTAACATCCATCTTCTTAAAGGACAGGCGCAAAATGAACCTAGGGGTTAATAACACATTGGTTCCAAGTCGACCATTCTCTGGGATATGTTTTCATGCTAATCGAAAGTGCCCAGTTTTAATGCAAACTGATAATTACCTTATAACGCCAGTTGTGAGGGCATGGATGAAGTAAAAATAAATAGCTATTATATACCAATAACAAGGTATTGTTATTGGTACAAAATAGCACCACACTTTCACGGTAGCATAATGAGACTCCCTACATGCAAACCAAAGCATTGCAAACTTTGTAAGTGTACAGACAGTTTATTAGAAATATAGTTTAAAAGACATTACCGTTCGTGTATACAGCCAGGCGCCATCTTCGGAAAACAGACTCGACCAGTCAAACCACAAACTCTGTGCTACGTGAGCTTAACTGTAAGCAAATTGTGTTTGATTTTAGTTTGCAATTCCAGCTGTAATTCTTGCTCTTTGATCCACATGAATGACCGCAAAACCTTTTGCCATGGAAGATTCCAAGTCAGTTCAGCTCACGTAGCAGAGTAGGGAGCCTCATTTTGCTACCGTGGAAGTGTGGTGATATTTTGTTAGTGGTATATAATAGCGATTTATTTTTACCTCATTCATGCCCACACAACTAGTGTAATAAGGTAATTATCAGTTTGCACTAAAACTGGGCAAATTCGATAAGCATGAAAACATATCCCAGGGAACGTTTGACTCTGTATAAATGTCTTATTAACCCCTAGGTTCATTTTGTGCCGGTGGTTCTCCTTTAAATCACATTTCAGAGGTTTTCAATGGGGTTGATTTAAGAAATGTTTGCAGTGGTCTTATAATTTTTTCCAGAGCTGTATCAAGTACTTGGTTAGAGTGTTTGGATTTTGTAGAAATGTTTTGTTTTGTTTCTCAGTTTGGTCAGGTCAGACAGATGGAGGAGGTGAAGATCTCTAAAAAGAGCAAGGTGGGCATCCTGCCCTTTGTCACTGGGTTCGAGGAGTTTGCTGAGTTGGCTGAAACCATCTTCCGTAATGCAGAGCGAAGGGGAGATCTGGATAAGGCATACGCCAAGTTAATCAAAGCTGTCTTCACGAACGGTGGGTCTGGTATTGTGTTTCTGTCAGGAAGATTAAATTGTATGAAGACAGAGTGGTTTATGTCCTCGTTGAGGAATGTGGTCACTGGTCTGATGGGGGGTTTTCCCTGGGGGGGGGTGCAGTGGAAAAAGTGGCCAATGAGAGTCAGAAGACTCCTCGGGATGTGGTGATGATGGAGAACTTCCACCACATCTTCTCCACGCTGTCCCACCTGAAGATCTCCTGCCTGGATACGGAGAGACGAGAGGCCAAACACAAGTACAACGACCACCTGCAATCCTATGTCATCAACTCCCTGGGACAGCCCCTGGAAAAACTCAATGTGAGAAAGGGTCTTTATACCTAGCAAACATAGTAGTAGGAATTAGAATCAGGTTTCTATGTGACATACACATTATATGACTACACTGCATTACAAGTTTGATTTCACATTACACATCATGGCACTGTTAAGTAGTTCGAGTTCGATTTTGACTTTTTTTTTCCAGCACTTTTTCGAGGGAGTGGAGGCACGTGTGGCTCAGGGTGTCCGGGAAGAAGAGGTGAGCTACCAGCTGGCTTTCAACAAGCAGGAACTGCGTAAAGTTATCAAGGAGTACCCTGGCAAAGAGGTGAAAAAGGGCCTTGACAACCTGTACAAAAAGGTGGACAAGCATCTCTGTGAAGAGGAAAGCTTGTTACAGGTGAGTTCACAGGAATGTAGTGCATGTACAACAATAGCTTCATATTATTATAATAGGATGATAAAACGTGTATATTATTGGACTATTCTACTGGATATCTAACACATTTATCAGGTGTTCTCTGAAAGTTCTTTGTGCAACTGTTGGATGCATTTTGACATTTCTCCACTAGGTGGTGTGGCACTCCATGCAGGATGAGTTCATCCGTCAGTACAAACACTTTGAAGGCTTGATTGGACGTTGCTACCCTGGGTCTGGAATCACCATGGAGTTTACTATTCGAGATATGCTTGAGTACTTCTCAAGCATTGCACAGTCACATTAATCGAAAGCAAACATGTGTATATATATAATATATTGCTTTAGTGCTTCATACAAGGATAACACTAGTATTTACTGAAATAAATATGGCATTGCTTTGTGGCCAATATAGGTAAATGACGGAAAATTGTCAAACTGCAATTGCAAGTGTCGGCAGTATCTATTTAAAAGGGAATTCATTGTAAATAGATTGTTTGTGTGTGCGGGCGTGCATGCAAATTTTTTTAACAACAATCATGTTACTTATTTCTTACTAAATGTGTGATTGTTCTCTGTTATACCATTAATCAACAGTACACATTAAACTCTTCCAAATGGTGAAGATTTGGAAGAGTTTTTAATGTTTTGCTAGCTTGACATAGCTAGCAAAACAAAGGATTTGTGATTATTACAGTTGTATTGAAAATTGTAACAGAATGCCATTACTGCCAAATGAAATAAATGTCACATGTTCCTTGTAAATGTACTTTTTTTGCATATCTGAAACAGTCGTATGATACAGATATCCTTAGAAACAGAGTTGGTAACTAGGGACTTTAAAGGTAATTTATTCGCATGCTTTTACCGTGGATGAATTAAAACGCTTTCACTGAACTCGTTGGAGATACGGACACAGTAGACTGATCTGGGTACAGTTGAAAATGGAGGTCATAACTAGAAGGGATACAGCTCATGTCGTGGTGACGTCATACACAATCTCACAACAGAAGTAGACTTTCCGCCCTAAATTTAGTTTGACTTTTCATCCAATAGCTAAGGTAGCTAGCAGTGAACTGTTATTGCAGCCTCATTGTACTGTCTATGTTTGTAGCTAGTTAGGTGTCTGAATGGCAACACAAGAAGGGACATACTAAAAATGTGTCAAAGCATGGTGTGCTTATTACGATTGGTGAACGATGTAAATGTTGACTTGAAAACGTAATACGCTCTGATACTATGCATAGATTTCTAGAACACCGAGTTTTAGAGGGGCTGTCGCCGGCGGCAACATACTTTTTTATATTTTATTCAGAACTTAGCTATTTTGTAAAACAAATTAATGATTGATGGAAACCAGGGACGTAAGACCTTTATGTAAAGCTTCTACTAGGGGGGTCTAGGGACATGCTACTCCAGGAGTTTTTTAATGGCCCGATAACTACGATGGTAATATCTATTCATGAGCCGAAAACCATTACTATCTATGATCCAAACTAAATTATACCAGTAAGTTCTTATCACTGGTTCCAATCGATAGCTATGCTATCTTCAAACTCTCGCGGGAGTTTCGTGCCACTTTGACATGAGCTGTATCCCTTCTAGCCATTGACCGCAGAAATGTCTCGTTTCCATGGTGAAATCCAAGCGAAGTGGGATGTGCGTCGGCGCCATTTTCAAACGACTTTACCGCCTACAACAACCAGGCTAGCTAGCAAATTAGACCCGGAGCGAAGTTAGATTTGCATTCATGAAAAATCCCCGCAGTGACCCTGCTACAAGCGGAGAGCACCAATACAACCAATAACCGTTATAGCTCAGGAATTCCACATGGTACTCAGCTACACTGTGGTTTATTATGATAACCTTGTTGACAAACGTAATGACGTCAATCACAGCTGAGTGAAGGCTGGCTGTTGTGTTGGCTAGTATCTACATCTTTAATGCTAGTTATGTTGCTAACTAACTAGCTGGTTTATCGGAACCGTAGATATGTAAGTATCGCTATCGTTAGCTTTTAAATGTACTGCTGTCAATAACAACGCTAGCACGCAGCTTTTTCTGGTAGAGCAAGCTAACTACAACAAAGTAGCTAACAATGTAAATAACGTTAGCTATCTATGCTTATGTTAGTAGGCTGGACATGTTACTAGCTCCAACTTGACAGGACTCAACGAAACACACCCATTAGCACCCTAGTTATTTGACGTTGTATTGCTGATTAGCAGCTAGTCAATACACAGTCACTAGAGTTAAGTTCAAAACTAATCAAATGTAAATGTCCTGTATCTATATTTACGCCCCTTTGTCCTGTCTTGTAGACGGCTGTAGCAATGAGCACTAATGCAGAGAGGAAGTTTATCAATCTACGAAAACGTCTGGATCAACTAGGATACAGGCAGCCATTAGGAATCGAGACCCTGCCATTGGTGGAAAAGTTGTTCAGGTAAAATAATATTGACATCACAGGTCATGAGTCAGGTGCATGCTAGCTATATTGAATTAGTTGCTTCCCATATGTTAACTACTGTAAGTGTTTCTGCCTGTTTGACAGTGACCTGGTCCACACCACTGAAAGTCTGCGAAATGCTAAGCTCAATGCAGGGAAGACTGAGAAGGAGAGCCGTAATCTGGACTCCCTACTGGAGCCATACAAAACGGAGAATGCCCGGCTGGTCCGAGAGAACAATGAGCTGCATCTTGGACTCCTCAAACTCAGGGAAGAGAAGGACCGAGTCAGCAAAGGTATCAGAATACACAAGCAGTCGTTTAGTGAAGCAACGTGCAGTTGATTCATTTACACATTTAGGAATGTGTTTGTATGGGGATCCTAATCCAGGCATGTGTAATCATCTGGATTTCTTCAACTCACCATTGGTAGGACTTCCTGCCAGTACCATTAATCCCCTGCAATTCATTCAAAACACCTAGGCGTGCACATTTTGAGTCACAGGCTTGTTTGTAGCTCTTGCATGCTAGGATTATGGAACCCGCCACTAATCTTTTGACTACATTGGAAAACGAATAGAAATGTATCCAAATACTTGACAATATAAATTATTAGGTGGTTGCATTTCTTAACAGTAAATCAGTTACAGTATGCATGGAAATAATCCCAATCTCTTTCAGAGCTCAAGGCCTACATCAGAAAGCTGGACCATGAGACATCGGACCTGAAGTTCCTAAACAACCAATATGTACACAAGGTCCGCTCCCTAGAGAAGGAGAGCAAGGCCAAGACAGAGCGCATTCATCTGTTGCAGGAGAAGAACATGCAGGCTGTGGTGCAAACCCCAGGTAGGACACAGACCCAACTACCTCCAGCATCAAGCTCATTATTCACATACAAGTTATTTTCCCTAGTTTTTATACCACATGTGGCAACCTACAACTTGCACGTATACATCCGTCTTGTTCACCAGCATCCATCAGCTTGTGCAATAGATATTTGTTCCGATTGGCCAGAATAGCTTTTTCGTTCATTGTGTTTTGTGACTTGACAGGAGGACGAAAGCACAGCATTCCTTTTAGACGTCAGCGGATGCAGATTGATGATCTGGTCCCCCCGTCTTCAGTCAGTACTCACCCGGTAGTGCAGCCGGATGACCCGTACATCGCAGATCTTCTTCATGTGGCTGATGATAGGTGGGATGGTCCTAGCTGTTTTATCTTTTGTATGCAGGAAATTAGAAAAGAATGCATTAAAACATTTAATGTAACAGTTATTAGTATAGTAGCTACACCAATGGTATGTGTTTTTTGTCATAATAACTGCAGAATGTTACTCTAGAATCCAGGAGTTACAACAAGACATAACCAAATTAAAATTGGACCTGGAACGAGCTCAGGGCAGTATCAAACACCTGAACACACAGGTCGAAGAGCGAGACAAGGAGATTGAGCGTCTCAGTCGAGCACTTGACGGAGGACGTCCTCAAGATGTCATCTCCCTAGAGGCCCAAACGCTCAGCAATGAGAAGCTGATTGCCCACCTTAATCTTCAGGTAAGCGCCAAGCTCTGAACTGGTCTATAGCACCTAGCTTCAATCGGATACCTGCCCTTCGACACAAGCCGGCAGCAGTGGTTTGGGCACTGATCTCGCAGTGACCTCAGTGTGGTGTTCCCAGATAGAGTACCTACAGCAGACCAATAGGACTCTGGAGCAGAAGCTGCAAGGTCTGCAGCAGAGGAAACAGGAAGCCTCCACCGAGGTGGCTGACCTGAGTGCCAAGAACCAGGAGCTGTGTCAGGAGCTCAGCCACATAGACCACATGGCCAAGCAGCTGGAGAAGGACAAGAACATGGTGCTGGAGACCGCTGACCTGGAGCTGCAGGAAGCCAAGGTTAGGAGGACTGGAGGGTGATGGACAACGTTACCTGGGGAAGGTGCTGTCTGAAGACTGCAGGGAGAGGGTGCAAGATGCGCTAGATGTTGTTTTGACAATGTTTTCTGCCTTTTCCCCCCAGAATGAGATTCAAAGGCAACAAAGAGCTTTGGCTGACTTGGAAGATGTTATCACGAAGTTGAGAAGAGTAGGAATGTTTTTGCATTTATCAAACTTAATGTCTTCTAACCTACACTTGTCAGTGTAAAAATGACTTTTACTCAGTTTCAAATGGATTTTGACTGCTGGATGGGTGTTGTAGGACCAGGCTGATGGAGACTATGAGAAGGAGCGTCTGAGGGACCAGTTGGGGGAGCTCAGGGAGCAGAACGACAAGATGGAAGGACTGATGAACTTCCTGGAAGAGGAGAAGAAGAGACTTCAGGATAAACTGGAGAAAATGACAGAAGCTGGTGAGTAGCAGTATCTGGCTCATTTTGCAATTCAACAGCCTGTCCCTGTTGTTCCAGTTTGCTTGAGCACGCGCATCCTCCCTGGTTTCCTCTAGATAAAGAGTTGGTGCTGGAATTGGAAAACATGAGGTCGAAACACGGCGTGTGTGGCAAGGAGCGCTCTCCGTCTCGCCTGGACTCGTTTGTCAGGAGCCTTGAGGAGGAGAGGGACTATTACCGACAGGAGTCCGAGCGCTACCGCAGGGCCAGAGGACATGGAGGCATGGAGCTCAGCCCTGCCCGCGGCAGCCCGGGCAGGGGCAGGAGCCCCAAGGGGAGAGCAGGCCGACAGGGCAAGGTGAGAGAACCAGACCGCTGACACAAAATAGCAAAACATAGTTAGGTTTTTTATTTAACATACTTTTCTACGCTGTTTGTTATAAATATCAGCAGTAAAGTATTTGTTTCGGCATGTTATTCAGGAGGACAGTTTGGAAGTGGAGTTTCACCAGACGGTGAAGGAGAGAGACGAGCTAAAGGGCGTGCTGCTGGGTTTTGAGAGACACATGGAGGACATCCAGGCCAACGTCAAGGCACTTACTGCTGAGAGAGACCAGCTCAGTTCACACTGCAAACAAGTACGGACAGAAACAACCAGGAACTCCAGTGTCAAATATGAATTCACCTGCTGTTCTGTCATTATATGAAAGCAGCTATTCTCGCTGTGTGACTGGATTGAAGTGTCTTTCAGTCACACAATCATATGTTTATTGTTATCGTTTACATCATAACAGACAGCCTACCCCTAAACATGTGACCCCAAACTGTTCCATTTGTCCACCCCCCACCCCACATGGCAGAGCAGAAGTGTTGCTGTTTTACATTGATATTCTGCCTTAACGTTGCCAGGCTCCTGTTCATGATGCAAGCGCCCCTGTCGACGAGGTTGTTCTATGCCATTGAATCCCTGTGTGTTTTAGTTAAAGGAGGAGCTGAGACAGAATCGTATGGGACCAGACGCCTCCATCGAGGTCCTGAGACTGAAGGAGGACAGGGAACGGGCCCACGCTGACCTCCAGAGGATCACCTCAGAGAGGGATGCCCTACGAGAGAGACTGAAGGTGGCCCAGACGTGTGCTCTGACAGACCGAAAGGAAGAAGAGAGGACGATTCTGGATCTGGAAAAAACGGTCAAGACTGTGAGTCTGATCAACCTCTCACCACAATGAAGCCTTCTTGGTACAGTTGATGTGATCCATTTCATCTAAACATGTTACTGTATTGTAGGGATCGACCGATATGAATTTTGTAGTGCCGATTCAGATTTATTTTTCATCAGCCTTGGCAGATGACCAATACAGGCTGCCAATTTTCTTGAGCCGATATTTGGAGCCGATACTGCTTTTGCTCCCTCCATTTACATCATGAAAATGACACGATGATAACAAATGTTACAAGTCTCAATTTAAAAGGAATATTTATTAAACAAAAAAAACCAATATTGAACAAATAGTAAAAACGGGTGAGGTAGAACAAGAGGGAGTGCATGGTTTGCATGTGACCTACAGCATCTCCAGCAACACAAAGCTGCCTGTGCGGATGCCTGTCTGTAAATAATGCCAGGAAAATTGGCGAACGCAGCAGCCGCGTATCAGCCGATACACGTAAGAACGCAAATATCGGCCCGATATATTGACCGGCCAATAAAATCATGCTGATTGTTTTGGTCTGCAGTTAGAGAGGGAGCGTCTGGATCTGCTATCCCAGGTGTCAGTGCTGAAGGAGGGCAGGGCTGCTGCAGAGGAGGAGCTGAAGGTCAGGTCCATGGCCCTAGTACAGACCGCAGAGGAAACGGCCCAGCAGAGAGCTGAATCCAACGCACTACGGTACGGTCTGTCTTAGTCATTTAGCATATACACTTATTATCCAGACTGACTCAAAGTAAGTACAGGGACATCCCCTGAAGCATCGTAGGGTAAACTGCCTTGCTCAAGGCACAACCACAATTTGCCCACTTGGGAATCCAACCAGCATCCTCCGGACTACAAGTCTGACCCCCTAATCACTGAGCCATCTGACGCCCCGCCTTCTGCGGCTAATTGTCCTAATTGACCTTGCCCATTGCAGGCTGTTACAGGAGCAGATTGAACAGTCTCTGTTTGACACGCAGCGCCGGCTGTCGGTGAAGACCAACGAGCTCCATGCTGCCCAGCAGCAGATAGACAAGCTGGAGGAGACAATAGGTGAGGGTTCATTGATGAGGGGTCGAGGTAGACCTGGCTGTCCATCTTTATTATCGTTTCAGTACGGAATAATGTCGTGTTTTTACCACCAGCTGAGCTGAATCACCGTGGCTCCTTACACAAGGACGATGTGGCTACACTTCAAAAGACTGTCTCAGCCATGGACCAGGAGAAAGACGCTCTGCAGGACGACGTGGACCAGAAGACTGAGAGCATGGCCCTCCTCCAGGAGGAGCTGTCCAGGAAGGTGGGCCGCTAAACCCAGCACAGGCTTGTCCCTGTCAGAAGGACCAGAGCTATAGAAATAGGCCCAGAATAATTTGTTTTTTCTCTCTCATTTGACAGGAGAAGACCTTGGAGGATGTCCGACATACTGTTGCAGACATGGAGAATTCGCTAGAGTAAGTTGACCTTTTTGTTCCCCTGGTGTTTGTGAGAGGGAGATGTCTGAATGTTAACTTGAGAGTTTCGTCCACCATCTCTGCATGCATGTGGGTTTGTGTTGACGTGCTTTACCTGCAGCCAACTAAAGGGGGCGCTGAGCAGCCGTGAGAGGGAGATTGCCAGTCTACGTAGACAACTGGAATCTGCCCAGGAGGAGCTGTCCGGATTTGGGAGAGACCGGGAGATCGCCTTGAGAGAGAACAGGCGACTACAGGACGACCTAGCAACTATGACCAGGGAGAACCAGGTAGCAATTGCAGTGGGATCTTAAACCACTGGCTTTATTTCTGCCACCCATAATTGATATTTCTAACTCTGGGTCAAACTGACACTTTATTACATGTGGATGTACACTGTCTTCATTGGTGTTATGATGTATCCAGGCAGTGCATTCAGAGATGGAAGAGGCCTTGCATGAAAAAGATGAACTGAAGATGAGAGTTCACTCCTACATCTCTGAAGTAGCCAGGATAGAGAACTTGATGGCTGTAAAGGTATGACACTGTAGTGCCGATATGAATGCTGTGTGAAAAGTTGTATTTATAAATACAAGTTAGAGTAACAAAATATGAAGAATATTCATTGAGATATTAGTTTGTTTTTTGTTCCAATTTCATAATACTATTGTCGATTCATCATAATTCATATTCATAATCGAACTGGGGATCGGAAAATGCATTTTTTAATGCCGGTAAGACCTCTATACGTATTGCGTGCATTATTGCAGTGGTTCTCAAACCTCTCCTCGGGGACCCCAAGACGTGACACAGTTTAGCTTTTGCCATGAACCATCAGATCAGATTCACTAATAAACAACATGTTGATTAGTACATAAGTTGAATCAGGTGTGCTAAGCTTAGGGGTAGTTCAAATACATGGACTGGCTGGGGGTCCCAGAGGGGAGGTTTGAGAACCACTGCATTATTGATCCATTCGAGTGCTTCAGTGGATTTTTGATGTTCACTTACTCGCATATTGTTTATAGTTTAAAATGATCCTGACTCCTCAAGACAGAACTTATTTTTATATCTCATATTAAACAAAAATATTGTGTTGTGCATTACAGCTGAATACTTTAGTTCTCTCATCTAACCCTCGCTGTTTCATCTAGTCTATCATTTGTGCAAAATCATTTGTGCAAATAGTATTTATTCCTACACTTGTCATGTGATTTTCTATGGAAGCCCATAGGGGGCTATATCCAAATGATAATGCAATTTCACAGCCTCCGGTCAATTGGATCTCCATTTTCAAGTCACCACGCTCTATTAGGGACAAAATACGATCTTGAAAATGCAATCTGTCAGACCTCTCATCAAGACTGGTCTTCAGTTGAAACATAACTTAATTTTTCTGTTACTACCTGTGCCTGGTTTATGCTACAGAATTAACTGCAGTTTAGTTAGTTTTATGTTGGACATTCGACAGAATTTGGCTCTTCAAATCTCAATAGCTCTTTAACAAAACATTCAGTTAATAAATTGTTTGTCATATATTGATGAAAAAGGTACGTACAACATTGCAAATTCCTTATTTAGCCATTATTTACACCAAGCAGAAATATTTTGAGTCATGGAGGATCAACTACTCCTGGAGCAGACGACTGAGAGAGGCAATCTAAGCACTGGTAATGGGCGCGTTCATTGTGTCAAGGAAGTGCAGGCTTCTCCTAAATCCAAGCTTCAATAGCTCCTACTACAATGGCTTTACCGTCTCTGAAGAAAACGGTATACTCAGACTTGAAGGGAAGGTGGAGAAGAATGCACACCTTTTATTTTTTCAAAATAATAATAAAAAAATCTGAACATAGTTCAATAGTGCGTTCAGTAAGCCATGACTGCTTAAAATATATGTTCTGAATCGGGGGAAGATGGAGAACAATGCACACACTTTTATTTCCTAAAAAATGTTCAAAACATTTTTGGAGAGTACTTTCAAGCTTCAATAGCACTTATAGTAAGTATTAGATGAGTGTATAAAAACAGTTGTAACAAAGTGCTCTGACAGATACCTGGCCTAAAACCCCCAAGAGCAAACAACTAGTGATGCACAGTGGCTAGGAAAACCTCCCTAGTAGGTGGGACCTAGGAAGAAACCTAGAGAGGGGCCGGACTCAAGGGGGTGGCCAGTCCGCTTCTGGCTGTAACAGGTGGGGAATCTGAAGGTACACAGCCCACTTTAATAAAGGACAACTCTGGCACAAATTGAACCTAGGTGTCAATAACACATGGGTAACAAGTCAACCATTCTTAATGATATGTTGACATGCTTATCAATACGGCCAGTTGTTGCAAACTGATAATTTCCTTACAATGCTAGTTGTGAGTGCATAGTTGAAGTCAAAATAAATCACTATTTTATAACACTCCAAATAGCTCCACACTTACATGGTAGCATAATGAGGGTCACTACATGCAAACTGATGCATTGAGAACGTTGTAAGTGTACAGAAAGTTTATAACAAATATAGTTTAAAAGACTGTACGCTATACAGGCAAAACAGTCTTGACCAGTCGAACCAAACAAAATTTGCTCAATATATCAAATAATCGTACCAACGTAAAACAACTTGTCTAGTGTACTTACTCTGTAGATAATAGTCGATCTGGTCCCTCCGGTATGGGTCGCCGCTCCCAATTTATTTTCGGAACATGGAAAAATGTTTTAAGTACAGCCCTGTTATCGGAGAAAAAAATCTTCAGGCTGTATACAAAACACTGCATCTCTTGCCGGTGTCGCGATGCAACAGGTCCCACTTCATGCAACACATGCACTCCTGTTCAGTGTCCATAGCTTCACAATGTCCGCAGGTACACCACCAGGTTCCCGAAGTACGAGGCTGTGTTGCGGGCTTGCGGCATTGAGAGCCGCTAGCTCTCTCTCGTAGCTCCTGCTTCTCGTCCGGCGCTAACTTTGGGCAAGACTCGTGGGCAAGCGTTTTAGGGTAATTATCAGTTCAATAAAAATGGCCATATCGATTAGCATGTCAACATATCCTTAAGAATGGTCGACTTGTTACCCATGTGTTGACAGTGTGACACCTAGGTTCATTTTGCGCCAGAGTTGTCCTTTAAGGTCACATGTTTATCACTGTTCAATTTGGTGTCCATAAGTGGAGATAGAAATGGGTGGGCAGTGACCACAGTCAGTGTAGTGACTGGGCCATAGAAAGAATTCAATTAGACACCAGATGTACTAGCAAGAACACAAGTATATTCCTAAACTGGGGCTATTGTTTCGGCCACTGTCCACGACAATAAACCTAATAATAGTGGGACACTTCACAATACTGAATCACACACTACATCCATAGGGTAATCGGACACAGAGAGTGAAGTAAAACCAGTAGCCATTACTTAACTTCCAAAACCCAGTGGGATTACCTATCCTCCCCCCAACCTTACTTTTTTCCCTGGAATAATTCATCCCTGTTTAACAATCAGAATAACTATAATACCGGGTTGTTACAGTATATATATATTTTTTCCTTCCCAATTCCCACTAACCCTGCCTTGTCTGCAGCTCTGCAACTCATTGGACAAATTTTGTGATGGTGCAAGGCGCGCACATGGTTCATCCAACCACATGTCACCCAGCCGCCGAATCTTTTCACACTGCTCATCCAACACGGAAGCCTTTAGTCATATTCTGTACTCAACAGATGATTGCTTACAACGATTTTAAAGCAATTTAAACAGCATATGGTTAATACTTGGCAATTTACCTCTTTTCTTTTTATCAAGAAAAGTGCTATTTCTTTTTGTGATGAAGTGTAATTTTTTTAGAATAGCTAATGATAATCAAGACATTGTGGAATAAATCATGTTTATCATGAAGAAATATAAATTAAACAAGGTTTTAATCATTATAAAGATACATTTTACATCCAATTTTTATGTAAATTCTTGAACACACACTCATGCCAGTCTTACACACCTCACGAGGGAGTTTTACTGGTTGTTGTTTTGGGCTCACTGCTGATGGGCTGGCTCCTGACTGGTTGGTCCTGGTGCTAGCTCCTAATTGGCTGGTCCTGGCTGTTAAATGGTTTGTCCAGGAGCTGGTCCAGGGACTGACTGGTCTTTGGCTAGTTGCTGACTAGCTGGTCCTGGGGCTGGCTGCTGATTGGCTGTTCATGGGACTGGCTGGTTGTTGATGGGCTGGTCTTAACTGTGAGTCTCCAATTTAACAAAGACTTGATCCTCATATTCAGAACATATATTTTCTCCAAAGGGGAAGACACTGCTTCTACATTAGCTTTGCTTTCGTAAAATGTCTAAGGCCTTCTAAAGAGAGAATATAAATGATTATGGATTCCGCACCACGGGCAGCTCCGCAGCCTACTGAATTGTTTGTGAATCCTTAGGCTGCAGAGCTGGCCGTGGTGCTGAATCCACCTGTTGTGGCTTTAAATCACTGCGTGGGAGTTGTCAGTTTCACTCCTCAAAACTTGGCGACATCTGTGGCATTGTGCTGTGTGATGAAACTGCACATTTTAGAGTGGCCTTTTATTGTGGCCAGACTAAGGCACACCTGTGCAGTAATCATGCTGTCTAATCAGCATCTTGATATGCCACACCTGTGAGGTGGATGGATTATCTCGTCAAAGGAGAAGTGCTCACTAACACAGATTTAGACTGATTTGCGAAAAATATTTGAGAGAAATAGGCCTTGTGTGTAGATAGCAAGTCTTAGATCTTTGAGTTCAGCTCATGATAAATTGGGGCAAAAACAAAAGTCTTACATTAAAATTTTTGTTCAATGTACATAGATTTCATAAGCAGATTCAACAACATACCGTTGATTTAAAACCATGGCGAAGTAATTACCCAGCACACTTTCTCCATCACACACACCTAGTACTGTGCAGAATTGAAGAGGGAAGAGCATGTTTGTTTTGCAGGATCAGAATTTTCAGTTAACTCTGTGAACAGTAAAGTTAGAACTTGCTAATTTAAAAGAAATCTCATGGCCAATTCATCTCCATTTTCAGAACAAAAGATAACATTTGTTCTGTGTTTTCATTTATTTTTCTGCGTAAAAATGTCCTGCGTTAACGCAACCTCTGTGTAGTCCCACTACAGTACTCACATATTATTGTTCAAACGATGTCGTCCCTCAGGAGCAGGAGAACAGGGAGATGCTGGAGCAGTTCCGGATGGCCCACGGTGTGTCCGAAGAGCGGGAGCTGAAGCTGCAGCATGCAGAGGACCTCAACAACTCCATACGCCTGGAGCTGCTTTCCTCAGACACCGAGAGACGACACCTCCGGGAGACCGTGGAACATCAGGACAGAGAGATCCAGGAGGTGAGTGTGCAGCTGCAGTTTAAGAGGTGAAAATGCTGCTGTAAAAGAGCCCTAAGGAAACAGGTACAGCCTTCAGCCTACATCTGAATTGACTTGTATTGTAGCAACAGGCAATGAGGCTCCGTGCTCTGTTTCACCCCCCAGCACATGGTGGCACTGCAGGCATACGAGGCCCAGGTGTCGTCCCTGGCCCGGAGCATGTCCCGCTTGGAGGAAGAGCTGCAGGTGGCCCGGGAGGAGAAGACGGCCCTGCTGTCTGACTTGGCCTCTGTCAGGGATCTCTGTGTTAAACTGGACTCCAGCAAAGAGCTCAGCAGCCGCCAGCTGACCTCCAAGAGCATGGAGCTGGAGAGGGTGAGCCAGTCCTCTGCCCTCCTCCACCCAGCACTTCAGATTTCACAAATGGGGTCACAGTCCTGTCAGACACGCTGAAGATGGTCCTTTGCAAAATGACGGAAATGTTTTGGTGGAAACGTGGTGCAATTTTAGTTTGCTACACAGATGAGTGACTGTCACAAGTCTAGATTTGCCTCGTATCCTGGGAACATTTTAAAATGACATCTTACTCAACTAATTCTAATATAATACCATGATAGCTTATACATTTTTGAAAGACAAAAAGATAAAAGACCTAATTCTGTTAAATTCATCAGCTTTTGTAAATTCAGCAACACCAGCTTTTCTGTCATTAATCGCTACCCAGTGATGGCTTGCTGGTTCTTATGGCTAAATGACACGGCACTGTGTCTCAATCTCAAATTCAGGCTACGCTTGATAACACATACAGGTCCTTCTCAAGAAATTTGCATATTGTGATAAAGTTCATTATTTTCCATAATGTAATGATATAAATTTAACTTTCATATATTTTAGATTCATTGCACACCAACTGAAATATTTCAGGTCATTTATTGTTTTAATACTGATGATTTTGGCATACAGCTCATGAAAACCCAAAGCTCCTATCTCAAAGAATTAGCATATTTCATCTGACCAATAAAAGAAGTGTTTGTAATACAAAAAAAAGAAAAAGTCAACCTTCAAATAATTATGTTTAGTTATGCACTCAAAACTTGGTCGGGAATCCTTTTGCAGAAATGACTGCTTCAATGCGGCGTGGCATGGAGGCAATCAGCCTGTGGCACTGCTGAGGTGTGATGGATGCCCAGGATGCTTCGATAGCGGCCTTAAGTTCATCCAGAGTGTTGGGTCTTGCGTCTCTCAACTTCCTCTTCACAATATCCCACAGATTCTCTATGGGGTTCAGGTCAGGAGAGTTGGCAGGCCAATTGAGCACAGTAATACCATGGTCAGTAAACCATTTACCAGTGGTTTTGGCACTGTGAGCAGGTGCCAGGTCGTGCTGAAAAATGAAATCTTCATCTCCA